>JACEGR010007360.1:0-50378 GCA_014170235.1 Listronotus bonariensis
TTACTAGGCAATCAAATGTCAATAACTGTCAGAATCATTTTTTTATACTTTTTACATCTCAAATATTTTTATTAATTTTTATGTAAAAATTGAGTAAATAGGAGATTTATAAGTGTAACCTATGTTTGGAACTAACCGACAATCCAGAGCTACATATTTTGATGTACTGTGAAACCTGAATTTAACCTGCAACATTGTGAACACAAATTATTTGTGCAGCGTAAATTGTTCAAAACAATTTTGAATGTTAAGTGCTCTTTTGTGATTTTAATATACGATTACTGTGAAATGTAAGTTTAGTTAATATACGTCGTTATTCAAAAACAGATGCCGCAACGATATACAGAAGCCGAACAAGCTCTTATTTTGAAGATGGTAAAGTATTTTCAAATGGATATGGAGAAAAAGAAGGTAAACTCTATTACCCGTGAGTGTGGTATTTAATGTAAGTTACAAATATTTTAATTTCCATGAGTTTAAAGTTTTATAAATCAAATAAAGCAGTTGGATAAATATTCTAACGTCAAAATTAAAACGGCAATTTTTTTGATTTGGTGTAATGTATGTCGCAATATACGACGTGCATCTAATTTCTGATATGACGTCACATAATGTGACGAAACATTGAACATCCTTAAAAATCTATACCAACAAGTTATACCATTAAAAGAAGAATAACCCATATAACATTTTTTGCTCGGCCATGTACATTTAATTTTACTGGCATTGCCAACACTCTTTAATGGCAAGGCGGTATCAAAAAGACACGAAAGTGGGCAACTGGCCGTTATTGGGCCACGTGTTGCAGATAATGTGATGGCATCCGTCATTAATAAGTTATGCTACAAAAATGCGTTTAAGATGATGGCATCCATCATTAATAAGTTATTGGCAAAAGATAACAAAAGACACGAAAGTGGGCAATTGGTCGTTATTGGGCCACGTGTTGCAGATACTGTGATGGCAGAAAGACAGACTATGGTATCTTTATGTTGTTTTGGGTCGCTTAATTCCGAATCTGAGGTCGGTTTGACCCCATCATGTCATGATCGAAGGTCATTTTAAGGTAGATCGCAGCCCTACAAAAAAATGTTGAAAGTTCTAAGGACTAGACCACGCTGATATCTTTATGTTTATAGCGTCTCTGAATTTGAATATAAGATCGGTTTGACCTCAACAGGTCATAATCAAGGTCATTCAAGATCAAATCATCAAATTCATCGAAAATAGACGAAAACGATTGGTATATTTAGGTTTTGGAGTCATGCTGCTGTCAAATATGGGGTCCAGTTTGACTCCATCAGGTCATGCTTAAAGGTCCATTTTAAGGTCGGTGACCAAAAAAAAAAACCTCAATATATTATGATTGTGGTCTATTTTCGGTAACTTTTAACGATTTGACATTAATATGACCTTGATCTTAACCTAATGGGGTCAGTTTGACCACGGATTTGGATTCTGCGACCCCGGAAACATAAAGAAACCATGATTTTGGTCTGTTTTCTCGACAAATCTTGTTAAGTTGACGTTGATTAAAACCTTGACATTGACCTAATGGGGTCAAAAGGTCCATTTGACTTCGGATTCTAAAAACATAAAGCTACCACGATTGTAGTCATGGGGTCAAACTGGCACCGGATTCGGTTTAGTCACTCCAAGAACATAAAGATCAGATTATCGTCTATTCTCGATGAATACACACATAAAAATACCGGGCCCCAACGTTTCGTTTACATTTTTGTTTGCATTAAGGGGGTTTCCCACCTACAAATGGCGAAAGCTTTTGAATAATTGTAGTTTAATTTCTTGGATGGCAACCAAAAATGGTTAAATGAAAAATTAAATAATCGGAGAACGTTGGGGCCAAGTTATGATGATACTTTTACTAAATTTTAATGGTCTTTGGATTTTAGATAATTTCCGACCGAGAACACAGTGAACACCACAAACTGTTTTATTTTAGATCATTCTGGGTACAAACTCTGTCACCGGCTTGTTTTCAAATATTCCCTAATGAAAAAGATTACAGCATATTGTTAAAAGTATACCTAGACTAACTTACAAAAGGTTTTAAATAAATTTGCTCCATCCATATCCAGAAAAAAACAAACATAAAAAGGTGTTCTTTTTTACGCCGAAAGCCTTACCCCCCTCCCCTTTAAGGTGGCTTTGGAGTTACAACAAGTTACCTGTGCGGTTTCTACACTATCAAATATTTGCTTATAATATCTTGCCTTTTTATCAAATGTTTCTAGGAATGGTTGAAATGATGGTAGAACTGCTAGGGCCAATATTTCTTGCCAGGATTTTATTAGACAGCCAGGAGGGTGCTGGGTTAGGCATATCCTAAAACATGGTGAAATTAAAAAATATATGTATATACATAAACCGATTTGTTAGGCTGGTCAAGAATCTTTTTATATTTCTTATAAATTGGTAGCTTTATAATAATAAGAAGTAAAGTTAATAACTGCAACTACCAAATAGTCGATGGGTTTGAATCGTTTACCGACGTTTCGCCATCGATTGCACGAGGCATCTTCAGGGATCTGTACTCTGCGAGAATGGAACACTGAATGAGCTCTGGATCCCAAGGCAAGAGTTTATATACCCTTGCCGTGTTCACCGAGAGCGTGTCCCTGCTTATAATTGCTCTCCACGTGTGATGTAGACCGTAGCCATTGTCTCTATTGAAATTATTAGGGTGTTTATGTATTTCAATGGACTCCCGAGACTTTTCTTTTATAGAAACCTTGAACCGACACTCAAGAACCTTAGTTTCCTTTACATTAATATTGTGACCGGTACAATGTTGATGTTCAGCAACTGCTGACTGATTGCCTTAACGCTTCCAGTCAGTTTTGAGTTTCTGACGACAATGATTTTTGTCGCAAATAGAAAGGGCTCTGTAAACTAATGAATTGATGACAGATTGTTTTTGTGACGGGTGGTGATGAGAGCTGGCATTTAGATATCGGTTGGTATGGGTGGGTTTTCTATACACTGTATGTGCCATGGTGCCATCTCCCTTTCTGCTTACAAGTACATCTAAAAGGGTATTGCTCCATTCGCTTCAATTTCCATAGTGAACTTTATGTTTGGATGCTGGTTATTCAAATGATCCAAAAAGGATGGGAGAGTATCTAAACCATGTGGCCATACCACGAAAGTGTCGTCCACGTACCTCGACCAAAACTTTGGTTTCAAAGGAGCTGTCAACAATGCATTTTCCTCGAATGCCTCCATGAAAATATTAGCTACCACCGGTGACAATGGTGATCCCATGGCTGCACCCGAGGTCTGCTCATAGAAAACTCCCTGAAATATAAAATAGGTGGAAGTGAGGCAGGCTTGGATGAGATTAATGAGTGAGACGTCCAGATTATTATGGTGAAATAAATCTGTAATTATGGAAATTGAATCGTTCACTGGCACATTTGTGTATAGTGACTCCACGTCAAAACTGACTAGAAGGTCTCCAGGGTCTAATTTTATGGTCTGTAAACGTTCTATAAAATGTTTGGAATTTTTTATAAATGAATCCGTTTTTCCTGTGAAGTTATTTAAAATGGTTGCTAAATATTTTCCAACTTTGTATGTGGGCGAGTCAATTGCACTAACGATTGGACGTAGAGGTCATCAATTCATTAGTTTACAGAGCCCTTTCTATTTGCGACAAAAAATCATTGTCGTCAGAAACTCAAAAACTGACTGAAGCGTTAAGGGGCAATGGATATTGCACTAATGATATAAGACGTTCCATTAATCGATTTCAAAATCCTATTCCCAGGACTAGTACCAGTGAGGATAGTGTTGAACCTTTGGGCAGTGCAGTCTTACCATATATACATGGAACCACTGACAAAATCGCTAAAATACTTCGTCGGTCCAACATACGAACAATCTTTAATACACACAGAAAGATTGGTCAATGCTTGAGATCGGCGAAAGATAAAATACCATTACAAACCGAGGGAGTGTACAAAATTCCCTGCTCATGTGGTGAAGTGTATATTGGAGAAACTGGACGGTCCATTTCTACTAGAATTAAGGAGCATGACCGATGTATTAGAAACAAACAAATTATTCAGTCAGCAGTTGCTGAACATCAACATTGTACCGGTCACAATATTAATGTAAAGGAAACTAAGGTTCTTGCGTCGGTTCAAGGTTTCTATAAAAGAAAAGTTCGGGAGTCTATTGAAATACATAAACACCCTAATAATTTCAATAGAGACAATGGCTACGGTCTACATCACACGTGGAGAGCAATTATAAGCAGGGACACGCCCCGGTGAACACGGCAAGGGTATATAAACTCTTGCCTTGGGATCCAGAGCTCATTCAGTGTTCCATTCTCGCAGAGTACAGATCCCTGAAGATGCCTCGTGCAATCGATGGCGAAACGTCGGTAAACGATTTTAATTTGACGCGGTCCAAACCCAAGAACCAAGTAATTATGCATCTTCTTTCACACCCCCAAAGTTTAAACTGATCCGTTAAAAAAATAAAATGGGTGAGTGGGGAGACATTATTAAAACTACCCAATAGTTGCACGCGGTTAGATTTTTAAATCATATTTTTTTAATTACCTTTTGTGGTGATCCGCCAGCAAGGAAGTGTTGCCATTCTTGAGGATCTATTTTACCCTCATCCATTAAAATTCTAATAAGCATTAAAAATGCAAAATGTAGTTTGTGTTTTTCGAAAAGACTTCTGCATATGTTACTGAACAAATTAAATGTAAAATAGTCATTTATAGTGGACACCCTCACATTTATGTCCTCTAAAATAACAAATAACAATTAACGGCCTTATTCACCAAGCTCTGATAGCGTGCTTAAAAAGCAGGCTATCAGTCCGATAAATATTTGTCAGAGCTTGGTGAAGACGGCCGTTAAGTATTGTATGTACAATGGTAGAGATATGCCTACATTTAATTTTTGTATGTCATCTATAATATAATCACGTTTAAGAAAAACTGTGAAGCAGTGCGTAAACAAACAATTTTTTTAACCACCCGTTGACCAAATAGAAAAATTTGATGTGTGTGTCACTTATAAACATTATTTGCCATGGTTGATAAAAGATTGATAAACTGTTTGACAAGCATATTTAACGCTGCACTGTGCAGTTCGTGTATGTCACAGGGGCGGCGAGTACGTGGGTGTAGAGAAAAATGAGGTGAGGACTTTTTTTTTGCTCTTTAAATTTTCTTTTTTTTTGCTTTTTAAATTTTTAATCATAATTTTTTTCGTTTGTAGTATTCGAATCTTTTTTCCAGTATTCAAATACAGATTCCGGGTGTTCGTGAATACCGTGTATTCGAATGCTTTTTTTCTTGCAAGTATTCAAATATTCGGTATTCAAATACTTTTTTCCGGTATGCGTATTCGTATTTGAATACCGATTTTCAGTATTCGACCCAACTCTGAATGCACCCAAATAGGCCAAATGGGTGCAATGCATCCATATGAAAAAAGAATAATTTTGTTTTTTTTTGTTTGTCCTTTAAAAGTGTTCAACAAAACTTTCTTTTTGCTATCAGGCAAAATAAAAAGAGACTGTAAAAGGTGTGGAGTTAAGGACTTTTTTTTGCTCTTCAACTTTTTATTAGGTAAGAATAGAATACGTACGTGTGTAAAAAGTTTACCAACTTGGTATTTTTGGAAGGGTGATGATTTATTTTTGTTTTTTTGCTTTTCACAAAATCGCAAAACCCGCCGCGTCTGGTATGCCAAATATTTTCAGTTTTTTTTATTGCTTTTATATAAAACAAGATGCAAACAGGTAAAAAAATTCTAGCAAATAAACGGAAGTTTAGCAAAACTTAGCCTAAATTATTGTGTCATTTAATTTAATGCCTAAAATGGCATACTTTGAGACATTATGAAAAAAGTCGTTATATTTTTCTATATGAACCTTGGCTTAAGTAATAACTAATAATACGTTATAAAGGCCCTTTATAATTTGTTATTAAATATAAAACTAAAAATAAATAAGAGGCAATAATTTATAAAGTATGTCATTTTAGGTCATTTTCCCCTACTTACATTTTTTTTATTACTCTATCACCTCTATCATTTTTGACCTCACTTTTCCTGACACCCTGTATATTGGACAACCCTATTTGACAAAAAAATTTGGTCGTTTACCGGCTGCTTTACAGCTTACTACTTGTACTCACCGTTTTTTCAGTATCCGCCATACTACATATAAATATGTTGATAAACCATTCCAAAGAGTACTGATACATTGGATCAACGTTTGATAAATCAGCAGTGCAAAAGAATAATATTTGTGCCCTATTGGCTACGGGAATGTACAAAGCTCGTGTATTATCAATATCGATTTGGGTTATTTCAGCTGCTTCAACTTTATTCTGAAAATGTATTTTTAATTTCAGATTTTAATAATTGACCTAATGCTAATTTATACACTAAATCTTAAACAATACTTTAAAATATCCCTTTTTCTGTATAAAATTTAAATTAATCCACTTTTTTACTTAAAATATTTCATTACAAACCAAAATGCAGCTATTTTGCTACTTCTAAAACATAACAAGTATTACAAGGGTTTTTTATACCGCCATATATGGAAGCGGCGCTTTAATCCAGCCTGTCAATGTCAAATGTTTCGGATGCCGGACTGGGCAAACGCGTCACTTTTGGTCGGGCAAGTTTACCACAATGTTTTACATGCAATTTTTAAACATTGTGCCAAAAATTGTAAGGGTTACGGTCATAACACATGTTTCGGGTATCGGAATAGGCGGGTTACGGGACTGTAACTCTTACGATCGTTGGCACAATGTTTGAAAATTGCATGTTAAACATTGTCGTAAACTTGTCCGACAAAAAAGTGACGCGTTTAATCAGTCCGACACCTGAAACATTTGACATTGACATGCTGGGTTAAACTGCCGCTTCCATATATGACGGTATGCATATTCGTGGTATTAGGCTGGATTTATTTATAGACTAACGGTTCTGTTTCCGTTTGTCATTTGACGTTTTCAGTTAGGAGATAAAACAACAATATTCCATTTGTCAATTTATACTTTCTGTTTACCGTTTTCATATACCATATCCGAAACCGAAACGTCAAACGGCTATCGGTAACGGAAACGTCATAGTCACGAAACCATAAGACCCATGGACATGGACATGTTTTGGGTCTCGGATTGGGCGTGTCTCGTAACTGTAACCCTTACGATTTTCAGCACAATGTGTAAAAATTACATGTTAAACATGTGGTAAACTTGTCTGAAAAAAGTGACGCGTTCGCCCAGTCCGACACCCGAAACATTTAACATTAACAGTCTGCGTTAAAGCGCCGCTTCCATATATGGCGGTATGAATATTCGTGGTAGACTTGTCAAAAGGAACTCCCATAAAATGGTTCTAAAAGTGTTATTATCATGAAATCAATTTCATTACTGACCCAGGAATGAAAAGTTAGACTGCTAGTGGCGAGTAACACAAACAATTTTCCGTTAGCCAATTTTTAAAGAGGTATTTCTACTATACAATATCTTCCCAAGCAGCAAGCTGACGTCTTATTGACGTCTATTTTTAGTCATTTTTGGTCAGCAAAGACGTCATAAGATGACGACGAAATGACGTTAAATTGACCTCTCTAAGTCACAGACAAAAGACGTTCCGTTAATGACTTCTTTAAGATGACGGAAAATTGACGCATACTTTTTTTTAAAGCTAAAATGATTCGATATTTTATTTGAAAATTGAAATAGGAAAAAACTCCTCACTGCTTGCAATTTCCTTACACTGCAAGATCGCATCTATTGGGACACTGTCTAACCTGGATATGCAGATTTTTACACAAGCCGAAGATATTTCTTTCAAAGCTAACAGAGATCATCATCCGCAGACCGGTCTCGAACGATTTTGGTCTCGTCAGTACGGTGTAGGCGATAAAAAGCGAAGATGTTGAATAAACGTAGTAGTTTATTGTCCATTGCGCCATCTATCGGTAGAGTTTTTTCCTATTTCAATTTTGTAAAATTATTAGTCCTATTTTATTATTAAAATTAATATATTAAAATGACGTTTAAATGACGTCATAATTTTGGTCTGATGACGTCCTATGACCAAAAATGACTTAAAAATGACGTCATAATGACGTCAGCTTGCTGCTTGGGTTTTGTGTACCTCTATAGGTATTTATTATTTACTTTAACTTTCACTAACCTTAATATCTTCACTTTTTACTTTGGATGCCTCCAAAGTGATAATAAAGTCAAGGTCGTCGAGAGGTGATCCTTCAGAAGCACTAAGTTTCATCAGGATACGATCTTGTATGTCTTTAAGCTCATGTTTCATTTGTGCAACGCTAACCACTATCTGACTTCTTTGTTCTTCTAAATCTGGACGTTCTTGCATTACAACTAGTGCTAGTAGTTGATCTTGTAATCCACTAAAATATATTTAATGTTTTCGTAAACCTATTTACTATACAATAGAGACAAAAAGCAACATAAATATGTACACTTATACCTATCTTATTACCAACTAAAGACAATACATCGGCGATTAAAATAAGGTTAAATGTAGGGCTCAAAAGCATACTTACGTAACGTAAGTTCAAATTCTTTATACAACCATCTAATACAAACCCTAAACAAACTAAGTTTGTTTAGGGTTTGTACCTAACCTAACAGGTGTCAAAGAGACCCCTAACAGCTTTTTTCAACGGTTTTTCGTGATTTAAGGTTAGTTTATATTTATAAGGTTTCGACATATCCTAAACTTTTAGGCGGTTCGAGGTCGGGGACGCAAGGAAGGGCACTTCTCGGAGAAAAGTTGGCAAGACTGGGTAAAAATCAAAGATGAGATCAATCCAGTGGCGTCTAGAATTTGTGCATTTCATTTTGCATTGTTTTGGAAGTGATATTTGTTGAAAGATGTAATTCCAAATGTTTTTATTTAAAGTAAAAGAATTTACAACCTAATAGTAATTAAAAACTGTTGTGTAAACGGTTGTTCTACTAATACAATAAACTGTATATCTCCGGCACTGAACAACATGGCCGAAAAATGAGAGATGTGACGTCATAACACGTCAAAGCAATATGGCCGAATGTCGTCACCTTATATAGACCGACTTTGATTTTAACTGTGTTTCCACTGCTCTTTATTACGTGTTTAATTTAACGTAAATGCAATTTTGGATCCAATGTTTTTAACTTTTAGCTTTTAACTCACTTGTCAGTCAATCAATCAAATTTGATGGTTACAAATCTTCTTCTTTTCTAATTTTGACGTACCAAAGTCGGGATACGTTACCGACCACGATACGGATGCGTGTGCCGTATTGGTAAGTTTAACGTAACAGATTAGAACTAACGTATCGCTTCTGCTCAAGCGCATTAAGATGCGGATAGGGATACATGGTGCTTTTTTAAACTGCTTTTTGTCTCTAATAAATACTCTAACTTAAATAGTACTTACGTTGAAACGACTGTAAAATTAACAACAAGGACTTTAATAGACACCTCGGGTGTATAATGCGGGTTGGGCAATTTTGTAGTAATATAAAGTTTAAAATTAAAATCGTACGGTACGACTACATCACCCAGTTTTATTACCATAGTACCTAAAAAAGAATGCACCTTAGAAAAATACATACAATTTTTTTTTATTTATCCACAAGCGCATGTATTTTACTAATTTATTTATTCAGTCAAAAAACAAAATAACTTTTATTGTCCGTTTAATTAAGAGACACAAATTTCCCAAATACAGTTATTTTTTCATAGTTTATTTGTTTTCTGGGAATATACATTTAAACAAAATAATATTTGGCTTTTCTCCAGAATAAAGTTATTAACTAATTATTTCATGTGATCCCTTGGCGCGTCCAAGGGATCAGTTCACGTCTGGCAGCCTCGTTTAGAACTTATTTTATAACTGAATTATTATAAAATAATTTCGATCGGACAGGAGCCGAACGGAGAGGGAAGGAGGGCATTCCCCCTCCCCCAGAAGGGTTGTGAAGTGGCTTTTGTCGTAAATCGGGACGCAAATAGAGTATTATGGGTCTCTTCTTCTTCTTGGTATTTTGCCTTCTTCTTGGCATTTTGCCTTCTTCTTGGCATTTTGCCTTCTTCTTGGCATTTTGCCCCCCTAGGACAGTATTTTGTGTCCCCTTCAAAGAATTGAAGATATGTTCTGTATTGTTTAGTCGGATTTATTTAATTGATGTTAAATAAAAATAATGGTTTTTTTAAAGCAAAATAAAGAAGAACCCAAAAAAATCTAATACAAGTATCAAGAAAACTAAAAATCGACGTTTCGGTGGCAAGTCTGCAACCGTTGTCAAGATAAAAATTAATTATAAATTAAAATTTTAAAATTAATCATTATTTAGGTTTTAAAATTACAACGGTGGCAGACTTGGGTGAGGACCTTTTTCTTTTGCTCTTCATTTGTTTTCGAGTAGCCTTTTTTTGCCTTTTTTACCTTTTTGCCCCCCCAAAAGCCATTTATCCGTATGAGCCTAGGACCGGAAACCCATGAACCTATGTTTAGGGTTCGCAACCTTCTCTGTATAGTAAGTAATTTTTTTATATAACCTAAATAAAAATAATTGTTTTATATTTAATAATTCATTATTAATTTATTTCTGTCAAAGTGATCTTAGCTTTTATGATATCTACTATTGCAAGAGCAAGATAGCTCTTCATAATAGGTATAATAAAAGTGTGATTCTCTTAAAATATATATCTGTATTCTGGAGAAAAGCCAAATAATCTTTTGTTCAAAGTATACAGTTATTTATTGTTATGGAATTTGACGAAAGAAAACATATTTAAAATCTGTCAGTCTTTACTTAACGAAAATATTAAAGTTAGTTTTACAATAATTTTACCACTTTGGTTGTAAATTTGTCTCATTAGAATGGGGTCTAGGGCAGGATCCAATTCCGTACCAACATTTTCTATAAGTACAGGTTTGCCGAAGCGAACAGCTGATTCCATAGTACGCATAAGATCTTTATCGGAAAGCTTACAAATTGCCAGACCTTGGGTTTTACCCTAAAGGAATAAAATGAAACATGTTACCAAAATAAATACAAGTGAGGAGCTCCAGCGCAATACAAAGTTTTAAATAAAACACAATGTTGAAGAGTATCTCACAGTTTTACTGAGCATTTCCTGTTTATGTTTAAAACAATTTTTATTAAATTATATAAAATGTATATCCACTTTTTTTGTCTATGTTTTTAAATTTTTATATTTTTATAAACTTTTTTAATAAATATTTATTTTAAATAATGGGTAATTACTTTCTTAATTGGGTGCGTTCCACTAAGCGCTCACAACGCTCAAAATGCTCCTTTTACCGTCGGCTGAAGGAGCATTTTAAAGCTCCATCACGCTGGAACCCGCTTTAGAAAAAAACCTAATTTTTTTAGCTCATTTATAACTACAAACGCTACAAATGATTGTAGTAAAGTTTATTTGTTTGTAGTACCAATAATTACGCAGCTAAACTAATAAATGTTGTTCTAAGACAGGAAAAAAATAAAACTGCGTTAAAAATTTTGGAATACACTTAAAATTGTTTGTAGTTTATTGTAGCGACGAAAAAAATTCTTAATCCCATACAAGTCAAAAAATTTTTATCCGTTACCTTGCCATGGGAAGACAAAACAATTGTTCAAAACTTTTTTATCTCATTTATAACTACAAACGCTACAAATGATTGTAGTAAAGTTTATTTTTTTGTAGTACCAATAATTACGCAGCTAACCTAATAAATGTTGTTCTAAGCCAGAAAAAAAAATAAAACTGCGTTAAAAATTTTGGAATACACTCAAAATTGTTTGTAGTTTATTGTAGCGACGAAAAAAATTCTTAATCCCATACAAGTCAAAAAATTTTATCCGTTACCTTGCCATGGGAAGACAAAACAATTGTTCAAAACTTTTTTATCTCATTTATAACTACTAACGCTACAAATGATTGTAGTAAAGTTTATTTTTTGTAGTACCAATAATTACGCAGCTAACCTAATAAATGTTGTTCTAAGCCAGAAAAAAATAAAACTGGGTTAAAAATTTTGGAATACACTCAAAATTGTTTGTAGTTTATTGTAGCGACGAAAAAAAATTCTTAATCCCATACAAGTCAAAAAATTTTTATCCGTTACCTTGCCATGGGAAGACAAAACAATTGTTCAAAACTTTTTTTATCTCATTTATAACTACAAACGCTACAAATGATTGTAGTAAAGTTTATTTTTTGTAGTACCAATAATTACGCAGCTAACCTAATAAATGTTGTTCTAAGCCAGAAAAAAAACTGCGTTAAAAATTTTGGAATACACTTAAAATTGTTTGTAGTTTATTGTAGCGACGAAAAAAAATTCTAAATCCCATACAAGTCAAAATTTTTTTAAACGTAACATAGCCATGGGAAGACAAAACAATTGTTCAAAACTTTTTTATCTCATTTATAACTACAAACGCTACAAATGATTGTAGTAAAGTTTATTTTTTGTAGTACCAATAATTACGCAGCTAACCTAATAAATGTTGTTCTAAGACAGAAAAAAAATAAAACTGCGTTAAAAATTTTGGAATACACTCAAAATTGTTTGTAGTTTATTGTAGCGACAAAAAAAATTCTTAATCCCATACAAGTCAAAAAATTTTTAAACATAACATAGCCATGGGAAGACAAAACAATTGTTCAAAACTTTTTATCTCATTTATAACTACAAACGCTACAAATGATTGTAGTAAAGTTTATTTTTTTGTAGTACCAATAATTACGCAGCTTACCTAATAAATGTTGTTCTAAGCCAGAAAAAAAAATAAAACTGCGTTAAAAATTTTGGAATACACTCAAAATTGTTTGTAGTTTATTGTAGCGAAGAAAAAAATTCTTAATCCCATACAAGTCAAAAAATTTATCCGTTACCTTGCCATGGGAAGACAAAACAATTGTTCAAAACTTTTTATCTCATTTATAACTACAAACGCTACAAATGATTGTAGTAAAAGTTTATTTGTTTGTAGTACCAATAATTGCGCAGCTAACCTAATAAATGCTGCTCTAAGCCAAAAAAAAATAAAACTGCGTTAAAAATTTTGGAATACACTCAAAATTGTTTGTAGTTTTTTGTAGCGACGAAAAAAATTCTTAATACCATACAAGTCAAAAAAATTATCCGTTACCTTGCTATGGGAAGACAAAACAATTGTTCAAAACTTTTTAATCTAATTTATAACTACAAACGCTACAAATGATTGTAGTAAAGTTTATTTTTTGTAGTACCAATAATTACGCAGCTAACCTAATAAATGTTGTTCTAAGCCAGAAAAAAAATAAAACTGCGTTAAAAATTTTGGAATACACTTAAAATTGTTTGTAGTTTATTGTAGCGACGAAAAAAAAATTCTTAATCCCATACAAGTCAAAAATTTTTAAACATAACATAGCCATGGGAAGACAAAACAATTGTTCAAAACTTTTTTATCTCATTTATAACTACAAACGCTACAAATGATTGTAGTAAAGTTAATTTTTTTGTAGTACCAATAATTACGCAGCTAACCTAATAAATGTTGTTCTAAGCCAGAAAAAAAAATAAAACTGCGTTAAAAATTTTGGAATACACTCAAAATTGTTTGTAGTTTATTGTAGCGACAAAAAAATTCTTAATCCCATACAAGTCAAAAAATTTTTATCCGTTACCTTGCCATGGGAAGACAAAACAATTGTCAAAACTTTTTATCTCATTTATAACTACAAACACTACAAATGATTGTAGTAAAGTTTATTTTTGTAGTACCAATAATTACGCAGCTAACTTAATAAATGTTGTTCTAAGCCAGAAAAAAAATAAAACTGCGTTAAAAATTTTGGAATACACTTAAAATTGTTTGTAGTTTATTGTAGCGACAGAAAAAAATTCTAAATCCCATACAAGTCAAAATTTTTTAAACATAACATAGCCATGGGAAGACAAAACAATTGTTCAAAACTTTTTATCTCATTTATAACTACAAACGCTACAAATGATTGTAGTAAAGTTTATTTTTGTAGTACCAATAATTACGCAGCTAACCTAATAAATGTTGTTCTAAGACAGAAAAAAATAAAACTGCGTTAAAAATTTTGGAATACACTCAAAATTGTTTGTAGTTTATTGTAGCGAAAAAAAATTCTTAATCCCATACAAGTCAAAAAATTTTTAAACATAACATAGCCATGGGAGAGACAAAACAATTGTTCAAAACTTTTTATCTCATTTATAACTACAAACGCTACAAATGATTGTAGTAAAAGTTTATTTTTGTAGTACCAATAATTACGCAGCTTACCTAATAAATGTTGTTCTAAGCCAGAAAAAAAAAATAAAACTGCGTTAAAAATTTTGGAATACACTCAAAATTGTTTGTAGTTTATTGTAGCGAAGAAAAAAATTCTTAATCCCATACAAGTCAAAAAATTTTTAAACATAACATAGCCATGGGAAGACAAAACAATTGTTCAAAACTTTTTTATCTCATTTATAACTACAAACGCTACAAATGATTGTAGTAAAAGTTTATTTGTTTGTAGTACCAATAATTGCGCAGCTAACCTAATAAATGCTGCTCTAAGCCAGAAAAAAAAATAAAACTGCGTTAAAAATTTTGGAATACACTCCAAATTGTTTGTAGTTTTTGTAGCGACGAAAAAATTCTTAATACCATACAAGTCAAAAAATTTATCCAGTTACCTTGCCATGGGAAGACAAAACAATTGTTCAAAACTTTTAATCTAATTTATAACTATCAAACGCTACAAATGATTGTAGTAAAGTTTATTTTTTTGTAGTACCATTAATTACGCAGCTAACCTAATAAATGTTGTTCTAAGCCAGAAAAATAAAACTTCGTTAAAAATTTTGGAATATACTCAAAATTGTTTGTAGTTTGTTGTAGCGACGAAAAAAAATTCTAATCCCATACAAGTCAAAAAATTTTTAAACATAACATAGCCATGGGAAGACAAAACAATTGTTTAAAACTTTTTTATCTCATTTATAACTACAAACGCTACAAATGATTGTAGTAAAGTTTATTTTTTGTAGAGTACCAATAGTTACGCAGCTAACCTAATAAATGTTGTTCAAACCAGAAAAAAAAATAAAACTGCGTTAAAAATCTTGGAATACACCTAAAATGTTTGTAGTTTATTGCAGCGACGAAAAAAAAAATTCTTAATCCCACACAAGTCAAAAATTTTTAAACATAACATAGCCATGGGAAGACAAAACAATTGTTCAAAACTTTTTTATCTCATTTATAACTACTAAACGCTACAAATGATTGTAATAAAGTTTATTTTTGTAGTACCAATAATTACGCAGCTAACCTACTAAATGTTGTTTTAAGCCAGAAAAAAATTAAACTAGCGTTAAAAATTTTGGAACAGCCACTCCAAATTGTTTGTAGGTTTATTGTAGCGACGAAAAAAATTCTTAATACCATACAATTCAAAAAAATTTATCCATTACTCTTGCCATGGGAAGACAAACAATTGTTCAAAACTTTTTATCTCATTTATAACCACTGAACGCTACAAATGATTGTAGTAAAAGTTTATTTTGTAGTACCAATAATTACGCAGCTAACCTAATAACACAAAACCGCCCTGTTATCAAACAGACATATTTCGTTTAAGTATGATGCTGATCAATTATAAACTGAGATATGTACTACAAAAAAGCAACGGTATTTTCAGCGTTAATCTATAATTATAGAGAAACTAAATAATACTGCGAAAAAAATCTTATTCCTTAATTAGTCAAAAATTATAATAAATAAATAAATAAAAATACCATAGCTGTGGGAAGTCAAAAACTTGCTCGAAAACTAAACTATTCCATTAAATGTAGTATAGTTCATTTTGTGTGTGTGTGTGTGTGTGTGTGTTTTGAACAATTGTTTTGTCTTCCCATGGCTATGTTATGTTTAAATATTTTTTGACTTGTATGGGATTAAGAATTTTTTTTCGTCGCTACAATAAACTACAAACAATTTTGAGTGTATTTCAAAATTTTTAACGCAGTTTTATTTTTTTTTCTGGCTTAGAACAACATTTATTAGGTTAGCTGCGTAATTATTGGTACTACAAACAAATAAACTTTACTACAATCATTTGTAGCGTTTGTAGTTATAAATGAGATAAAAAAGTTTTGAACAATTGTTTTGTCTTCCCATGGCTATGTTATGTTTAAAAATTTTTGACTTGTATGGGATTAAGAATTTTTTTTCGTCGCTACAATAAACTACAAACAATTTTGAGTGTATTCCAAAATTTTTAACGCAGTTTTATTTTTTTTTTCTGGCTTAGAACAACATTTATTAGGTTAGCTGCGTAATTATTGGTACTACAAAAATAAACTTTACTACAATCATTTGTAGCGTTTGTAGTTATAAATGAGATAAAAAAGTTTTGAACAATTGTTTTGTCTTCCCATGGCTATGTTATGTTTAAAAATTTTTGACTTGTATGGGATTAAGAATTTTTTTTTCGTCGCTACAATAAACTACAAACAATTTTAAGTGTATTCCAAAATTTTTAACGCAGTTTTATTTTTTTTTCTGGCTTAGAACAACATTTATTAGGTTAGCTGCGTAATTATTGGTACTACAAAAATAAACTTTACTACAATCATTTGTAGCGTTTGTAGTTATAAATGAGATAAAAAAGTTTTGAACAATTGTTTTGTCTTCCCATGGCTATGTTATGTTTAAAAATTTTTTGACTTGTATGGGATTAAGAATTTTTTTCGTCGCTACAATAAACTACAAACAATTTTGAGTGTATTCCAAAAATTTTTAACGCAGTTTTATTTTTTTTTCTGGCTTAGAACAACATTTATTAGGTTAGCTGCGTAATTATTGGTACTACAAAAAATAAACTTTACTACAATCATTTGTAGCGTTTGTAGTTATAAATGAGATAAAAAAGTTTTGAACAATTGTTTTGTCTTCCCATGGCAAGGTAACGGATAAAAATTTTTTGACTTGTATGGGATTAAGAATTTTTTTCGTCGCTACAATAAACTACAAACAATTTTGAGTGTATTCCAAAATTTTTAACGCAGTTTTATTTTTTTTTCTGGCTTAGAACAACATTTATTAGGTTAGCTGCGTAATTATTGGTACTACAAAAAATAAACTTTACTACAATCATTTGTAGCGTTTGTAGTTATAAATGAGATAAAAAAGTTTTGAACAATTGTTTTGTCTTCCCATGGCTATGTTATGTTTAAAAATTTTTGACTTGTATGGGATTAAGAATTTTTTTCGTCGCTACAATAAACTACAAACAATTTTAAGTGTATTCCAAAATTTTTAACGCAGTTTTATTTTTTTTTCTGGCTTAGAACAACATTTATTAGGTTAGCTGCGTAATTATTGGTACTACAAAAATAAACTTTACTACAATCATTTGTAGCGTTTGTAGTTATAAATGAGATAAAAAAGTTTTGAACAATTGTTTTGTCTTCCCATGGCAAGGTAACGGATAAAAATTTTTTGACTTGTATGGGATTAAGAATTTTTTTCGTCGCTACAATAAACTACAAACAATTTTGAGTGTATTCCAAAATTTTTAACGCAGTTTTATTTTTTTTTCTGTCTTAGAACAACATTTATTAGGTTAGCTGCGTAATTATTGGTACTACAAACAAATAAACTTTACTACAATCATTTGTAGCGTTTGTAGTTATAAATGAGATAAAAAAAGTTTTGAACAATTGTTTTGTCTTCCCATGGCTATGTTATGTTTAAAAAATTTTTGACTTGTATGGGATTAAGAATTTTTTTTTCGTCGCTACAATAAACTACAAACAATTTTGAGTGTATTCCAAAATTTTTAACGCAGTTTTATTTTTTTTCTGGCTTAGAACAACATTTATTAGGTTAGCTGCGTAATTATTGGTACTACAAAAAATAAACTTTACTACAATCATTTGTAGCGTTTGTAGTTATAAATGAGATAAAAAAGTTTTGAACAATTGTTTTGTCTTCCCATGGCTATGTTATGTTTAAAAATTTTTGACTTGTATGGGATTAAGAATTTTTTTTCGTCGCTACAATAAACTACAAACAATTTTAAGTGTATTCCAAAATTTTTAACGCAGTTTTATTTTTTTTTCTGGCTTAGAACAACATTTATTAGGTTAGCTGCGTAATTATTGGTACTACAAAAATAAACTTTACTACAATCATTTGTAGCGTTTGTAGTTATAAATGAGATAAAAAAGTTTTGAACAATTGTTTTGTCTTCCCATGGCTATGTTATGTTTAAAAATTTTTTGACTTGTATGGGATTAAGAATTTTTTTTTCGTCGCTACAATAAACTACAAACAATTTTGAGTGTATTCCAAAATTTTTAACGCAGTTTTATTTTTTTTTCTGGCTTAGAACAACATTTATTAGGTTAGCTGCGTAATTATTGGTACTACAAAAAATAAACTTTACTACAATCATTTGTAGCGTTTGTAGTTATAAATGAGATAAAAAAAGTTTTGAACAATTGTTTTGTCTTCCCATGGCTATGTTATGTTTAAAAAATTTTTGACTTGTATGGGATTAAGAATTTTTTTCGTCGCTACAATAAACTACAAACAATTTTAAGTGTATTCCAAAATTTTTAACGCAGTTTTATTTTTTTTTCTGGCTTAGAACAACATTTATTAGGTTAGCTGCGTAATTATTGGTACTACAAAAAATAAACTTTACTACAATCATTTGTAGCGTTTGTAGTTATAAATGAGATAAAAAAGTTTTGAACAATTGTTTTGTCTTCCCATGGCTATGTTATGTTTAAAAAATTTTTGACTTGTATGGGATTAAGAATTTTTTTCGTCGCTACAATAAACTACAAACAATTTTAAGTGTATTCCAAAATTTTTAACGCAGTTTTATTTTTTTTTCTGGCTTAGAACAACATTTATTAGGTTAGCTGCGTAATTATTGGTACTACAAAAAATAAACTTTACTACAATCATTTGTAGCGTTTGTAGTTATAAATGAGATAAAAAAGTTTTGAACAATTGTTTTGTCTTCCCATGGCTATGTTATGTTTAAAATTTTTTGACTTGTATGGGATTAAGAATTTTTTTTCGTCGCTACAATAAACTACAAACAATTTTGAGTGTATTCCAAAATTTTTAACGCAGTTTTATTTTTTTTTCTGGCTTAGAACAACATTTATTAGGTTAGCTGCGTAATTATTGGTACTACAAAAAATAAACTTTACTACAATCATTTGTAGCGTTTGTAGTTATAAATGAGATAAAAAAAGTTTTGAATAATTGTTTTGTCTTCCCATGGCAAGGTAACGGATAAAATTTTTTGACTTGTATGGGATTAAGAATTTTTTTTTCGTCGCTACAATAAACTACAAACAATTTTGAGTGTATTCCAAAATTTTTAACGCAGTTTTATTTTTTTTTTCTGGCTTAGAACAACATTTATTAGGTTAGCTGCGTAATGATTGGTACTACAAACAAATAAACTTTACTACAATCATTTGTAGCGTTTGTAGTTATAAATGAGCTAAAAAATTAGGTTTTTTTCTAAAGCGGGTTCCAGCGTGATGGAGCTGCATTTTGAGCGTTGTGAACGCTCAGTGAAACGCATCCATTGTAATCTGCAATAAGCAGATCACTTTAAATAGTTTTAACGATAAAACCAGAAAAATCCATATTAAGTAACGTCTCATGTATACATAATTCAAACCCAGATCACCAGGATTAAAAGGCAGGGTCACTACCAACAGACCTTACTATCTTGTCAATCATTAAGTCCTATTTACCATATTCCAAAGACAATAAAATTTTCCTACAGACAACAATTTAATTATCCACGTTACTGATTTTCCAAGAGACATTTTTTGAACTTTTTAAACTTTGAACTATCCGATTGAACATAGTTTATTTTTGTTTTTTTTTATGCTTATAGTAAAACTTAAATCAAATAGTATCCAAAACACCATAACTGTTTTAAAATATCTTACTTTAGTTATCCAAGTGACTGGCTCTCCAAGAGACTGGTTGTCCAGCGGATAATTTTTGAACTTCTTAAGCCTTGAACTGTCTGATAGAACATATTTTATTTATGGCATTTTTTTGATGCTCACAGTAAAATTTAAATCATTTACGTATTTTTTGCTGGTTGTCCGACGGACACACATTAAAGCCAACCACTCGTTTTTTGCAAGACTTGATTGACTGAGGCCGCAGTTATAATAAAAAAGTGTACATACTACGAAATTGTATATTTATTTTAATTTTAAAAATTATTGGAGTTATCCGACAGACTATTTCTGGGGCCCAATATATAAGCAAAAATGCAAAACTAAACAATTAAAAAAATAAAAATAATATTTGTTCCAATAAGTGGAACACTCATATATTAATTTTTAAAATTGCAGTTATTTGAATAAAAGCGTTTTTTAATATAAAATAATATGAAGTTATTGATAATATTGTTGCATGGGGACCAAGAGTAACATTTTAAAACACGTCAGTTTAAATCATTTGAAAAACTAAGAAAAAGAAATAAATTGCAGAAATAGTAACAATAATTATTAGTTAGGGATTTGTTTTAGATAGTTTAATATCATTCAAGAATATATGCATTGGTCGAAGGTTCATAGGTGACTGATTCCGAGATTTAGTATAAAAAATGCAACAATTCTTGAAAAATCAATGATTTTAATAATGCACGTCATAATATTAATATTTTCAGAATATTTTTTGTTGTAATAAACAATATTTTTACAGTTTCGTTAGAAAAAATGTTTGTTGTTTTTAGGCGTAGTAGTCTAATGTCACACGCATATGGACGGGTTTCAATTATACCATTTTTATAAACCAATTCAAAATAATTCAGTGATTTTAAATGTATTTTATTACCATATTTTTAACCCACTTATTGGCTTGACCTTGAGGATCGATAAATAATGGCCACCGTCTTGAACATGATATTAAAACAGCATTCTCAGTGGATAAATAGTCCCTTGGTAATCCATCCAACTGCCATAATCTTATTTGTACTGGTTCCCCCAATATAGAAACTGCATTGCAATTTTCTGTAAATGGTATTTTCCGTTCCTAAAAAAAAATTCCACGACCGTTAAAAAAGGTTGTTTTTTTAATCGTCAACATGAAGTACTCCATTCTAAAACATTACACAAAGTGTTAAAAAGTTACTTTTTTAACACTTCGAAGCTTTTTTCACAATTTGAATTAGTGTTTTGTTTCATTGCCTACAATAAACTTAAATATCAATTTATGCAATGTAACAGAAAAGCGACATCAACTGAACTAAACGGTCAAGTTACCTTTAATTTCGTCATTATTTCTTTTAGTTCATGTGTCACTAGTTTTAAAATTTGACAGTTTGCAAATAAATTTAATAAAAATGATTAAAAATTAATAGTTATAATAAATTTGGACGACTAAGAAATTAAAAAGGAATTTATACTGTTTTAGTATTATTTCTACAAAAAGTAAGTAAATGCAATTTTCTAAAACTAAATAATAAATGCATAATTATACAGAGGATAATTGTCTCTTAAAAAATAGGGTGGCTATGATTTTTCTGGCAATAAAATGGCTGTACTGCAAAATTTAAAACTAATAAGTTTAGATAAATAAAACATGTATAAAATGGTATTTTGAAAAAAATTTTATACGGTCGTGGAAAAAATATAGTATGTAACACATGCATAAAGTATCTTTTTTACTTATGGGATTGCCGCACGCGCCTAACGGCTCGTGCTGTCAAACTTCCCATTTGTAAAAAAAAGTATCACTTTATGCACTTATTACAAAAATTACTATTATTTTGAAAAAAAATAAGATCTTGGGATATACTACACCCTTCAAATATATTTTGTGAGAGCTGTGGGATAAATAGTGTGGGCCAAATTAAATTTGCACACTCTTTAACTAGTAGTAACTTTTTATCTGTTGCGCCCATCTTTCTCACTTTTGAGGGGCTAATAGGTAGATATGTTTTCTCTAGGTATGCCAATTTTTGGTCAAATAGATTTAAACAGGACTGGACTTACAGGACTTTTTCCAAAAGGATTCATTACTCCGTGGCAAAAAAAGTAATTTTATTAACAAATAGGCTAATACGTTAATTTTTAATTAATTTACGGGTAAGTTTGGTCAGCATTCAGCTCAGTAACACTGATAACCATACATTTTTAATTTTCAAAGGACACTAAAAAAGTTCTTTTTAAAATCAAGAGAAATGCATGCTTTTGGGGAGCATTATTTATCAAAAATAATTATAATTTCTAAATCCTCAAATTGTACACAGATTTGCTTTTACTGAATAATTTCCTATAGTTTGTCTACAAGAAAAACGTTTTTCTTTTGCAACTAAATCTATTTGATCAAAATTGGCAAACCTAATGAAAACATATCTGCCTATTAGCCCTTTAAAAATAAAAACAATAGGCGCAAGAAATAAAAAGTTATTATTAGTTAAAAATTGCGCAAGCTTAATTTGGCCCACCCTGTACAGTTGTGCACACACAGTTTACCTGTTGAAACTGGCTGGTCTGTAAACGCAGTTTTCGGCCAATGCAGAAGGTTAAGAAGTAAATATACAGAGTGTTCACGGATGAAGTTTACAAGAGGACAAATGGACCAAAAATTTCATTTATCAAAAACATAATTTGTAATAAAAAAATTACGATTTACGAAGAGAAAAAGTTAATTTTGTCTGCAGGGTTCGCAAAAACTTGAAAAACATATGTATTTGTTGCTTTAAGAGTCAACTACCTTTATTTTTTAATTTTAAGGAAAATATCCCAAGCAAAATTTATTTGAAACAAAGATTAGAATCGATAAAAATATTAAAACGCCCTAATCATATTCGTTTACAGCTAAAATTGAGTTGTGTATAAAATTGAAAAAAGCAAATTTTAGAAGTTTTTAGCTCATTTTATTATAAAAATTTAAAATAACAATTTTTTTTTCACCTAACTTATCTTATTTTTACACATTTTTTGCAATATGTTTTTAAATCAAATAAAAATTTATTAAATAAATATTGTATTTACCTCCAAAAATAATAATTTTTAAATTTAAACAGGTGTTTTGTTATTTTTTTTATCATTTAAAACAAAAATAAATTAAATTATATTAAAGTTTCAGACATAGTTAATACTTGCATAATATTTTTTTTTATATATTAATACTAAATAGAAAAAATTGCTTTTTAATGTTTCAAAAATTATTAGAGCATTACTCTACAATTGTTTCGCCTTTCTAGGGCTTCATCAAGAGTACTTCGTATACTAAACTTAAAAAGAGAAATATTTACAAACAGAACCATTTAACACGTTTTTCACAAAAAGGTCTATAAAATATTATTAGGGGTTTTTATTATGCGGCCCAGATGTGGTAATAAATTTATTTATAATTGGCATATCTGCGAAATTTATTTGATCATTGGTAGAAAGAGTTGTATTGTCTATAAGTGATTTTTTAATTTCTAGTTGTTCATATAAATTTAATTTTTTACCTTTGTTTTCTCTATGGAGTAGTTTAACATTATTAAGATCTATAAAGTGGTTTTGTTCTATACAATGTGTTGAAATGCCTGTGTTTTTTAAACCATTTAAAATTGATGTTTTGTGTTCTTTTATTCTGTTTTTTATGCTCCTTCCACTTTGACCAATATATTCCGCATTACAGTCTGCGCAATTAACTTTATAAACCTTTTTTTTAGAAACGCTTAACACATACCTCAATTATTTTGATCCATTGAATAAATAAGTTACGTCTATATTGATCTGTGAATGGGGTCATATAGGCTACGCATCCCGAGCTAATTAAAATGTCTCCTGTAACATTTATCACATTCGCTTCTATGGTTTCAATTGTTTCGATCCATCTAAAAAACATTTTTTTACCGTTTCAAATGATTTTGTCGTTTCGAACATACCCTAGAAAGGACCCCTTTTCTTTGGAACATACTGGGTTAGTAAAAGTACGGCAACTTTTAAATATCTTTATAACCGCTTAAGCCACACTTACCAAATTTGGTATCTAAGGTGTTTTGGACATGTGGAATTTAATAGTAATTTTGGCACGGTTGCCAAATTTCCCAGTTTTGCGTACAATTTTTTGTCAGAATTATTTGTTCAGGTACCACTGGATTCGCCACTGGACTAAATTAATTTAAAAAAAAAACAAACAAAAATGTTTTTTGAGCTAAATTATCACCTTACGGCAATAAATAGTACTGCTTAGGTAAGTTAAAACTTGTTAAGATATATCTTGAGATTTAAAAAAACACATCAAAAAAGAGTTTAACACAATGTATCTTGGGAAAAACAAGAACAACGCCTTTTGGACCTGTGCTTATATAAACTTTTTCTTAATTTTTTAACGTAATTTAGAAACATCCTGTATAAATAACCTAATTCTTTCATCTCCCAATCCTCCAATAAGTCTCACAGCCCTGCTCATTCTTTCTTCGCACACTGCAATACTTTGCTCTTTTTCCTGCTTAAATGCAATTTTAGCATTTAGTTGTGTTTGTAGTTTTTCCAATCTATCCATTACTTCTTTCATTTTGGCTTTTGCTGCAGCTAAAGCCTTTTCCGTTTTTTCTAGGTCCTCCATAGCTTGCTTCAGAGCTGCCTTCTTTGGTGCTACGGCTTTGTTAACGAAGTAATATTTATACATTGCATGCACCCACATACATAAAGAAGTACATGCTTTTGATACCTAGAAAATACCTTATATTATTATGTATTTACTTTGTTTCAACAATAATAAAAGAAATTGGAATTTCTTTTAAACTGACTAAAACACTAGTAATCGATAAATGGTCGTGTTATTTCCTTAAGAAAAATATGAATGGCTGCTATGTCACAGCCAACTTTAATTTAAATAAACATTTGGAATAAAAATTTGTAAAAACAGATTTTACTAAAAAGCACAAAAGATAGGTATAGGCAACCTATACAGGGTGGCTCGAATTCGACGCTCATCATTGGGATTTCGGAAACCGCAAGAGATGCAGGATCGGTTAAATGGAGGCAAAGTTGCGCAATTTGATGCTCAATAAAATGCCGTTTTGCGTTTTAAAAATTCCGAGTACTTCCGAAGATTTTCGAAAAAAACCGGAATTTTCAATTTTGGTTTCTATTGTTTCCTGGCTATATTTGCTAAGATAACTTAAAATGAAAAACACGTTTTCATGGTCACTTTTTCTGCTCTATAATTTAATGTGATTAAATATTAAATCTGACGTTTCGGCTTCTGGCGACCATCATCAACTTAATTTTTTTAAATACGGACCTGATATTTTTTCAATTTAATTAAATCCTTTCATCACTCTTTTTGCTGACGTTTCGTATAGATAATTCCATCACCAGAATATTGCATATTTATTTAACCATAATACGGCCCTGAACTACATTTTTAGGTAAAAAGGTAAAAAAGAATTAACTTATTACATATTCATAATGTTTTATTGCAACTCATTGATATCTAACAGCGGAAATTACTTTATTAACAGAAACTAACCAGCAGGTACGAATTCAAGGGAGAACTTCATTTAATAGATTGGTATGTGAAGGAACAAAATTATTGAACCTTTCGTTTACGAAGGGACCTTAACTTCCGAACGATATCTAAATTTGATTAGGAATGATGTCTTAGACGCCCTAGATAATCAACCTTTGGCAGTATTTCAAGAAATATGGTGGCAGCAATACGGAGCTCCTGCCCACAATGGAAGGGAAGTAGCTCAATTCCTTTACCATATATTTCCTAATAAATGGTTTTGCAAGATGGCCCGCTAGGAGCTCAGATCTTAGTCCCCTAGATTATTTCCTTTGGGGATATCTTAAGAACCGTTTATTTAAAAATGCACCTCACGACCTTTAAGTACTACGACAAAATTTGATAAGGGAAGTTGCTGCCATTCCTGCGAGAACAATTAATCGAGCTGTATTAAAAATACAAAGCAAAGCAAGAAAATGCATTGAGGCGGAAGGTTATCTCTTTGAACACCTATAATAGTGAATAAATTATGTTTATATTTAATATGGGCATCAAGATAGTATTACAAATTGTTTATGTAAGTAGCTGATTTGTTGTCTACCTTTTGTATCTTATGTCTAATATTCATGAAATTTTCGGTTAATAAAGTAATTTTCGCTGTTAGATATGAATGAGTTGCAATAAAAAGATTACGAATATGTAATAAGTTTCTTCTTTTTTTTACCTTCTTACCTAAAAATGTAGTTCAGGGCCGTATTATGGTAAAATAAATATGTAATATTCTGGTGATGGAATTTTCTGTACGAAACGTCAGAAAATATCAAAGCGGCGATATATAGTGTTTTAAGAGTGATGAAAGGATTTAATTAAATGGAAAAAATATCAGGTCCGTATTTAAAAAATTAAGTTGATGATGGTCACCAGAAGCCAAAACGTCAAATTCAATATTTAATCACACTGAATTATAGAGCAGAAAAAGTGGCCATAAAAACATGTTCTTTATTTTGAGTTATCATAACAAATATAGCCAGGAAACAATAGAAACCAAAATTGAAAATTCCGTTTTTTCGAATATCTTCGGAAGTACTCGGATTTTTTAATACGCAAAACGGCATTTTATTGAGAATCAAATTGCGCAACTTTGCCTTTATTTAACCGATCCTGTATCTCTTTCGGTTTCCGAAATGCCAATGATGAGCGTCGAATTCGAGCCACCTTGTACACCATATAAAGAGTATTTTATTTGTCATCATGTGACGTAAAAAATACATGGTGTTCCATTTAAAATAAGAGAGATATTGCTATTTGATTTTCTGAAAAATTGAAATTATTTTTTTGAGACA
Source organism: Listronotus bonariensis (assembly GCA_014170235.1). NCBI lineage: Eukaryota > Metazoa > Arthropoda > Insecta > Coleoptera > Curculionidae > Listronotus > Listronotus bonariensis. Next base: position 26,922 of record JACEGR010007360.1, read on the forward strand.
CCCTTTATAAACTAAATTAATTTTATACTGTGGTCTTATCCGACCTGTATATGTTCCAGTATTTACTTTTTAAAAACCCCATGGTTATTTAGCTACAGACCGTGTCGAATATGGTGGGCCACCCTGTATATTTATTATAAAAGGGAAAGGAGCTCCAGATTTTAGCCCGATGATGATGTGTTGTCTCCCGAGACGAAGCGAAGGGAGACAAGAATCCGAGGGCTAACCTAAAAATCTTGGTCAAAAATGATAGAAGTGATAGAGTAAGCCAAAGTAATGTTAGTATTTCATATAAAAAAATTCTATCGTGCTTCCTTAGGGAGTTATTGACCTTCAAAGTTAGAATAAAAATATATACTTTATTTAAATCGATATCTTGGACCGTTTTTCATAAAAATGCAATTTAAATCCAGACATACCCCCATTTTGTATATAATAAAAAATAAATTTTTTGAGAAAATTATGGAAAATTATTAAAAAACAGTCTTTATTTGTGTTATAAAGTTTAAAAGGCTTTCAAACACCATTTTTAATTATTTTTACCACATTTTAATAATTTCCTGAAAAAATTTATTTTTTATTACATACAAACTAGGGGACTGTCTGGTTTTAAAATACGATTTTATGAGGAACGGTCGAAGATATCGATTTAAATAAGGTATACCTTTTTGTACAAAAAGATGTAGGAATTAAACGGTGAAAGTAAAATGTCAAATTTGTCACCTCTGCAAAAAATGCATACAATAAACAAAAAAAAATTCGTCTGACCCTGTATAATTATGACTTACTGCACAATCATTTGCGTATGGAAAAAACAATTGGTATGAGATAATTTAAATGCTAAAATATAATTATTATTCTGGCAACCGTTCAAAAGTTATAAATGAAATACATTTTTTTTATTCTAACTTTGAAGGTCAATAACTCCCTAAGGAAGCGCGATAGAACTTTTTTCATATGAAGTACTAATATTATTCTAGCTCACTCTATCACTCCTATCATTTTTGACATCACCTTTCCGGACACCCTGTATATATTGTAAAATGATGCAGTTAAAATCTCTCGCGAACTTGCTGAAAAATTCGGATAACATTTATTATATACATGGTGTTACTCAATGTTGTTAAGAAATTTAAAGGGCAAATTCTACATAATAAAATATTAAAAGAAGTTCCTATAAACATGGGTCCAAAATTGTTTTGTTTTCAAGATACAGGGTATTAAACTTTCAAAAAATTAAAAAATTTCAGAAAACACTTATTTTAGTAAAAGTTGTTAGACTGAACATAAACCTTATTTAAATAAATATTTATTATTGTTGTTACATAATTGCTAATCAGATAAATTATAAAAAACTAATTTTTAAAAAATGTTTTTATGCAATGCTCCTTTTATGATCTAAAAATATGCAATTAAGTGGATTTTTTTTATAAGCTAAACAAGATAATAAAGAAAAAAATATTAAACATGAAAGCTGTATTTTTATTTGCTTAATCTAGAGAAAGCACAAAAATTTTGCACACATATACACAGTCAGTGGGGCATTGATTTTTGTTATAAATACTGCTTCAGTTGTCGCTCAAGACGCCCCTAGACTTATTAAATGTAATTAAGTTATTGATAAGTAACCCCTTAATGTCATAATTAGCACTTTTAAATTAAAAAATTGGGTGAAAAATAATTAGTATTAAAATAGTAATTTTTGTACCAAGGACGTAAAATAGCACTTTTACGCCCGCGGCTAAAAGTCGTGGGCGTAAAGTGCTTTACGCCAGAGGCGTAAACAATATTTTTGTACTACTAAAATTATTATCATGCATTCTCTGTAGTTAGGAGAAAATTTGCCAGCTTTTAATGTTTCAAATAGTAATCCGTATACTTTTAACACATGTTTAATTAAATAACCAAAAAATGGGGCATTATTAATTTTATTATTGTTTTATAAGTTTATAAATGCGGGCATTTTTGACACTTTTTTGCTCTAGGGCGTAAAAGTGCAATTTTACGCCCCTAAATGAGAGCGTAAATTGTATTTTACGCCCGGCCGTTACAAAAAACAGTTTTTTAACACTCTGCATGTTGAGAACGAGGAATGTTTATATGAACTTTTTGTTATAATTTCAATGGTGGAATCTGCCCTTATTTTTTTTACAACATTCTGTAGACTCTGTAGAATACATGTTACTAATTTTTACCATATTTTTTTGTCACAATGGTTTTGATTTTTTTTCTAAAACTAAAAAATGTCCGCTACTATTTTTTAATATTTAAAACTGTCATTACCAACAATGTGACTTTTTCTGAAATACCAACAAAACTATTAAAGTGCGGTTAAGTCCAATAATTAGTATTCTTAACAAAATATCTGAAAAAATCTATTTACTAACAAATAGAATTTTGTAATTAAGAGTTTTTTCAAAGACTATTAATTAAAGCGAAATTAAATAAAAAGGTTAAAAAGAAACTTCTTACTGATTATCGAAATTAATAGGATTAAAAATTCCAATATTTTATTCATCGAGCAGGCCTCCCCATTATTATATTCAGCTTTGTAAAAAATTAAGTATTATGAATCGGATTATTTTTCTACCTAAGAATGTTTTATTTACAATTCTAAAGAACCTAATAAAATCTCTAAAAGGGCATTTCCCTGTAAAAATCCATGACCTATTTGAAAGAAAATTGCGTTCGGCAAGGATGTCAACTTCACAACAATTTGCGTTTGATTTCACTAGGAAAACATTTGTAAAAATTATACCGCCGCTCAGGGACGTATTAACTGTTTGAGGCGCCCTAGGCTAGAAATCCCGGAGCGCCTATTTTCCCTCAAAAAAATGTTTGAAGAGCAAATAAAAAGGTTATTCCCTCCTTTGTACAACTATTTCATATTTCATTTCAAAGCACCTTATTCACAAAGACATTAGTCACCAAAAATCCCCACTCAACCTAAACTTTTTAAAAAACTCCCCTGTTTAGCGCCTATTACTCCCTTACTCCCCTGTCTGGCGCCTATTTGTTTCATGGCGCCCTAGGCTGTAGCCTGTGTGGACGGGTAGTTCATCTGCATTCGCCTTGATTGGCCCAACTTTTTCGAGACCACTTGCATACAAATAATTTGACAAATGTTTCGACAAAAGTTTGGCCACAACTTCGCCCAATGTGGTGCGGCAGGCATATCGATTTTTCTATTATGCAGGCAGGGGACTTTAAAAATTCTGGGGGCAAACTTAACAGGTGTGTACTAAATATAATAAAATTCCTAATGGGGCATTGTTTTACGAAAATATAATTGAAATAGATTTCTTTATAATATATTAATTGTTTAATGTTTGTTGTTTGTGTAACTCTTAATTTTCTTACCTTAATTAATAATACGTTTTGAAAATTATTTTATTTCTAAAAAAAAATACCATACATTTTCAATTTGGCACCTCAAAAGCTGCGCGCGCTCTTTGAGAAATGTAACGAGACACTTCGTTACTGAGTTCCGACAGTGCATGTTGTCAAAATTTAAAACACCTTCTAATTTCGCAATAATTTTCGCTATATTTCGCAAAAATAAGACTTTCTAAAACTAAATTCATAGTGACCACAAATGATTTTTATGGTGATGATATACAGGGAAACCTGAAGCTGAAGCTGAAGCTGAAAAAAAAGCAGAGACATAAATCGAGGTAAGGTGTCGCCATTATTGTTCATTGAATATTGTATGGTTCGGTTTATTTCTTTTTTTAATTACTAAATAACACGCTTACAGTCCCGTGTTATCGAAGGAAATTAATTCTCTTAAATTTTCCTACAAACATAAACATTTCTGATCCTTCTTCCGGATTTTACTAGTTAAAAAATTCAAAAAATAATAATAAATTTATTTTTCCAAAATTAATCGCCATATTTAAATTCAAATTCCTGCTGTTAGCCGTTTGAAGCAGTGGTCTACCGTGCGACTCAGTAAACTTGTGCGCCGTCATTCTATCGCGATCGATTTTCTTATTAGCCAATAAACGGAAACATGAAGTTTTGCTGAAGCGTACGCTCGTCCAGCTGATTTTGACTGGTACTACCTGAAATCATTGTTTACAATATTTATTTTCAGTTTTATTTTTAAAACATTTTATCTAACACTAAAGTGAAATCGTGGCTTTATATTTAGAATAAATTCGCACAATTTAGCAGTGTTTCTTGTTTAATTAATGGTGGGATATTAGTTAATTTAAAATAAAGTTTAAAAAAGATAGTTTTGCTATTTATAAGTGAATATTCACAAAAACGAAATTCCATTCAGACAAAGTTGTTTACATTTCGCTGATGACAGGTAGCCAATTTTGTTTATTCTTAAAATAAAACTTATTTAAAAATTTACAATATAAACAATAACGTTTATTCAACATTAATAAAGGAAAATATATATATATATATATTTATTATCACTAACTAATTATTAATTACTTCTTTTTAAATAATTTAAATTTTAAAACTATAATTTTTCTTAAATATTTTCAAAATGAGTAATATTAGAGCATTGTCGCAAAAAAGAAAAGTTTTTGTAAATCGAATTACAGAAGTTTACGTAGCAGCTTCAAAAGCTAAAACTGATCCAAGTCAAAGTTGTTTATTTCAGTCAAAGTTTAAAAAATTAGATGAATTTTATGATGATTTTAAAAGCATTCACAATGACATAATAGGACTTATCGAATCAGATGAGGACTTTTCCACTCATGATACTATTAGAAAAGACACTGACGAATTTTATTTTAAAACAAAGCAAATTTTTCATGAACTTTTTCCTAATTCTAATTATCAAAATAATTTCGTTTCAATTCAAAATAATAATCAATCGGATGTTAGGTTACCTAAGTTAACAGTACCCTGTTTTGATGGTACGTTAAAAAATTGGCCTACCTTTTACGATATGTATTTGTCACTTGTACACAATAATACTAGTTTAGCAAAAATTCAAAAATTTCAATATCTTATATCATTTCTAAAAATGAGCCACTTAATTTAATCAAATCAATTCCTACCACAGAATCTAATTATGACATAGCATTTAAAACTTTAACAGATCGTTACCAAAACAAAAGAATTTTAGCTTCAACATATTGGAATGCGTTAAATAGCGCACCATTTTTAAAAACAAATGTGGCTAAAGATTTACGTAACCTTTTAGATACTTTTAACGAAAATATTGCTGCTTTAAAAATTTTCCCACAGATCAATGGTGCTTTGTTCTGTTTAATATGCTGCTTCAAAGGTTGGATTCAAGCACAAGAACAGCATTTGAGATAGAGCATAGCAAAATTGAGCTTCCAACATACCAAAATCTGACTGATTTTCTTGAAAATCAATGCAGAGCATTAGAATCGGTTCAAAATATGCCATCACAAAAAACGTTTCAAAAATCATTTTCTAACAATCAACCTAATTTAAAGGCCAAAATATCTCATTTTCTAACTCAAAAAATCACACTTCGCATACTTTTATGGCTAATACTTCTAGTTGTAACTCCAGTAATGCTTCATCTAATAGTTTTTGTCACAATGGTTTTGATTTTTTTTTTCTAAAACTAAAAAATGTCCGCTACTATTTTTTAATATTTAAAACTGTCATTACCAACAATGTGACTTTTTCTGAAATACCAACAAAACTATTAAAGTGCGGTTAAGTCCAATAATTAGTATTCTTAACAAAATATCTGAAAAAATCTATTTACTAACAAATAGAATTTTGTAATTAAGAGTTTTTTTCAAAGACTATTAATTAAAGCGAAATTAAATAAAAAGGTTAAAAAAGAAACTTCTTACTGATTATCGAAATTAATAGGATTAAAAATTCCAATATTTTATTCATCGAGCAGGCCTCCCCATTATTATATTCAGCTTTGTAAAAAATTAAGTATTATGAATCGGATTATTTTTCTACCTAAGAATGTTTTATTTACAATTCTAAAGAACCTAATAAAATCTCTAAAAGGGCATTTCCTGTAAAAATCCATGACCTATTTGAAAGAAAATTGCGTTCGGCAAGGATGTCAACTTCACAACAATTTGCGTTTGATTTCACTAGGAAAACATTTGTAAAAATTATACCGCCGCTCAGGGACGTATTAACTGTTTGAGGCGCCCTAGGCTAGAAATCCCGGAGCGCCTATTTTCCCTCAAAAAAATGTTTGAAGAGCAAATAAAAAGGTTATTCCCTCCTTTGTACAACTATTTCATATTTCATTTCAAAGCACCTTATTCACAAAGACATTAGTCACCAAAAATCCCCACTCAACCTAAACTTTTTAAAAAACTCCCCTGTTTAGCGCCTATTACTCCCTTACTCCCCTGTCTGGCGCCTATTTGTTTCATGGCGCCCTAGGCTGTAGCCTAGTCAGCCTAATGGATAATACGGCCCTGCCGCCGCTAGACATTGTGCCAACTACGACAATCTTTGACAAATACCATTGTGTGGACGGGTAGTTCATCTGCATTCGCCTTGATTGGCCCAACTTTTTCGAGACCACTTGCATACAAATAATTTGACAAATGTTTCGACAAAAAGTTTGGCCACAACTTCGCCCAATGTGGTGCGGCAGGCATATCGATTTTTCTATTATGCAGGCAGGGGACTTTAAAAATTCTGGGGGCAAACTTAACAGGTGTGTACTAAATATAATAAAATTCCTAATGGGGCATTGTTTTACGAAAATATAATTGAAATAGATTTCTTTATAATATATTAATTGTTTAATGTTTGTTGTTTGTGTAACTCTTAATTTTCTTACCTTAATTAATAATACGTTTTGAAAATTATTTTATTTCTAAAAAAAAAAATACCATACATTTTCAATTTGGCACCTCAAAAGCTGCGCGCGCTCTTTGAGAAATGTAACGAGACACTTCGTTACTGAGTTCCGACAGTGCATGTTGTCAAAAATTTAAAACACCTTCTAATTTCGCAATAATTTTCGCTATATTTCGCAAAAATAAGACTTTCTAAAACTAAATTCATAGTGACCACAAATGATTTTTATGGTGATGATATACAGGGAAACCTGAAGCTGAAGCTGAAGCTGAAAAAAAGCAGAGACATAAATCGAGGTAAGGTGTCGCCATTATTGTTCATTGAATATTGTATGGTTCGGTTTATTTCTTTTTTTAATTACTAAATAACACGCTTACAGTCCCGTGTTATCGAAGGAAATTAATTCTCTTAAATTTTCCTACAAACATAAACATTTCTGATCCTTCTTTCGGATTTTACTAGTTAAAAAATTCAAAAAAATAATAATAAATTTATTTTTCCAAAATTAATCGCCATATTTAAATTCAAATTCCTGCTGTTAGCCGTTTGAAGCAGTGGTCTACCGTGCGACTCAGTAAACTTGTGCGCCGTCATTCTATCGCGATCGATTTTCTTATTAGCCAATAAACGGAAACATGAAGTTTTGCTGAAGCGTACGCTCGTCCAGCTGATTTTGACTGGTACTACCTGAAATCATTGTTTACAATATTTATTTTCAGTTTTATTTTTAAAACATTTTATCTAACACTAAAGTGAAATCGTGGCTTTATATTTAGAATAAATTCGCACAATTTAGCAGTGTTTCTTGTTTAATTAATGGTGGGATATTAGTTAATTTAAAATAAAGTTTAAAAAAGATAGTTTTGCTATTTATAAGTGAATATTCACAAAAACGAAATTCCATTCAGACAAAGTTGTTTACATTTCGCTGATGACAGGTAGCCAATTTTGTTTATTCTTAAAATAAAACTTATTTAAAAATTTACAATATAAATAATAACGTTTATTCAACATTAATAAAGGAAAAAAAATATATATATATTTATTATCACTAACTAATTATTAATTACTTCTTTTTAAATAATTTAAATTTTAAAACTATAATTTTTCTTAAATATTTTCAAAATGAGGAATATTAGAGCATTGTCGCAAAAAAGAAAAGTTTTTGTAAATCGAATTACAGAAGTTTACGTAGCAGCTTCAAAAGCTAAAACTGATCCAAGTCAAAGTTGTTTATTTCAGTCAAAGTTTAAAAATTAGATGAATTTTATGATGATTTTAAAAGCATTCACAATGACATAATAGGACTTATCGAATCAGATGAGGACTTTTCCACTCATGATACTATTAGAAAAGACACTGACGAATTTTATTTTAAAACAAAGCAAATTTTTCATGAACTTTTTCCTAATTCTAATTATCAAAATAATTTCGTTTCAATTCAAAAATAATAATCAATCGGATGTTAGGTTACCTAAGTTAACAGTACCCTGTTTTGATGGTACGTTAAAAAATTGGCCTACCTTTTACGATATGTATTTGTCACTTGTACACAATAATACTAGTTTAGCAAAAATTCAAAAGATTTCAATATCTTATATCATTTCTAAAAAATGAGCCACTTAATTTAATCAAATCAATTCCTACCACAGAATCTAATTATGACATAGCATTTAAAACTTTAACAGATCGTTACCAAAACAAAAGAATTTTAGCTTCAACATATTGGAATGCGTTAAATAGCGCACCATTTTAAAAACAAATGTGGCTAAAGATTTACGTAACCTTTTAGATACTTTTAAAGAAAATATTGCTGCTTTAAAAATTTTCCCACAGATCAATGGTGCTTTGTTCTGTTTAATATGCTGCTTCAAAGGTTGGATTCAAGCACAAGAACAGCATTTGAGATAGAGCATAGCAAAATTGAGCTTCCAACATACCAAAATCTGACTGATTTTCTTGAAAATCAATGCAGAGCATTAGAATCGGTTCAAAATATGCCATCACAAAAAACGTTTCAAAAATCATTTTCTAACAATCAACCTAATTTAAAAGGCCAAAATATCTCATTTTCTAACTCAAAAATCACACTTCGCATACTTTTATGGCTAATACTTCTAGTTGTAACTCCAGTAATGCTTCATCTAATAGTTTTTCAAATAACTCCAACTTTCCCAATAACCAATCTTTAATTGCAAATACCTCAAACCCACGACCTAATCAGCCAACTTACTCTAATAATAACAATCAAAATACGTATTCAGGAAGTAACTCTGTCTCTGTAAACAACTCTTCTTCACATCGATGCCGATTATGTAATCAAACCAGCCATAATTTGTCGCATTGTTCTCTGTTTTTAGCCAAAACTCCCTCTGAGCGTTTTACATATGTAAAGCAAAACAATGCTTGTGTAAATTGTCTCCGCTTTTCTCACAGACTTAAAGATTGCCCTTCAACTTTTAATTGTCGTACCTGTACGCTTACGTCATCATACTTTATTACATATTTTACAACCTACCGACTCACCTCAAACCAATTTTCCAAATAATCATTTTTCGCAAAATAATCAACCCGCTCCTCAAAACACTAATTGCACTACTTCAAATAATCAAACGGTAAATTGTGGATGTACAGCCTTTTCGTTTACAACTCCTCAAAGCACAGTGCTTCTTTCCACTACTAAAGTTGAAATTCTCGATTCTAGAGGCCATTTTCAAGTAGTTCGTGTCGTACTTGATTCAGCCAGTCAAGCAAACTTCATTACCCAAGCGTGTCTAAACCGGTTAGGTCTTATCAGAAAACAATGGAATGTACCCATAATCGGCGTAAATAAATCATCATCTTCTACCAATGGTATAACTAATTGCACGATAAGACCTGTTGGTCAAACATATCCTACTTTTAATTTTGAGGCACTTGTTTTACAAAAACTTTGCTCTGAAATGCCATCAATTAAAATTAACAGTGCTGACTGGAATCATATTTCACATTTAAAACTAGCTGATGAACATTTTCATACTCCTGCACCAGTTGATATGCTTCTAGGTGCTGATCTTTATTCTCAAATCCTTTTATCAGGTCGAATACCTGGAAAACTAGGGCAACCAACAGCTATAGAGACTGTTTTTGGTTGGGTGCTTTTAGGAAAAACTGACAATCAAATAGCTCTATTTTCAACAGTTAATTCATATTTTACCTCTTTTGAATCAAATCTCAATCAAAATATCTGCAAATTTTGGGAATTAGAATCGTTGCCTTCTAAATTACATCTCTCACCTGAAGATAAAAAGTGTGAGAATATATTTCAAAATACTGTAACCCGACATAATTCTGGTCGTTTTATTGTCTCGCTGCCTTTTCGCCACACCGAGCCTGACCTAGGAGATACATACTCTGTAGCATATAGGTGCTTTCACTCCCTAGAATCTCGCTTACTCAAAAACCCTACATTATACTCTCAGTATTCAGATTTTATGAGAGAATACCAAAAAAATGGTCATATGAGTCTTATTTCGCCTTCTGAATCCAATAAATTTGTCAATTATCTTCCCCACCACTGCGTAGTCAAACCCGATAAATCAACTACCAAAGTTCGCGTAGTTTTTAATGCCTCTTCTAAGGGATCAAAAGGTTTAAGTCTAAATGATACTCTTTTACCTGGTCCCAAACTTCAACCTGACATAAACACAATTCTTCTTAAATTTCGCTTCCACCCCATAGTATTTTTAGCGGACATAAAACAAATGTATCTTCAAATACTTCTAACTCCAAATCATAGAGATTACCAAAGAATTTTATGGCGTTTTGATCCTAAAGAACCGCTTCAAGAGTACCGTTTAAATACAGTTACCTTTGGTGTAAGCTCAAGCCCTTTTCTTGCAATACGCACAATTCAACACTTGGCTTCCATAGAAAGTAAAAATTATCCTGACGCATGCCAAATTCTTTTAAATGACATATTTGTTGATGATATTTGCGCAGGCGCACCCTCTCTAGATGTTGCATTGTCCTTACAAAAAGATCTCATTACAATTCTAAAATCTGCTGGTTTTGAACTCCGAAAATGGGCTAGTAATCACCCAAAACTTCTATCTTCTTTTTCACAAGATGATTGTCAAATGCCTATCTCATTCGATAAGGAAGAGCCTTTATCTATTAAGGTTCTGGGCCTACAATGGGATCCTGTCACTGACAATATGTTTTTTGTTTCACATCCCTCAAATAAACCATGTACAAAACGAAATATTTTAGTCTGATATCGCCCGCATTTTTGATCCTTTGGGTTTTTTATCCCCAGTATCCTTTCTCGCTAAACATTTAATGCAAAGGCTCTGGATTTCTAAAGTAGATTGGGACGACCAACCTGAACAATCTATTATTGATATCTGGACGCAATTTAAAAATGAACTTCCATTTTTATCAAATATTAAATTTCAAGAAACATATTTTCTAATAAGATTACCCGGTGCGAATTACATGGTTTCTCTGATGCCTCAGAAAGTGGCTATGCAGCCGCGGTATACGCTCGTCTTGAGTTAGTAAACAGTGAAACTAAAACTGCCCTTATTATAGGTAAATCACGAGTTTCGCCCCTTAAATCTCAAAGTATTCCAAGGTTGGAACTCTTAGGAGCCACCCTTCTTACTAATCTTCTTAATTTTGTTATAAAAACATATTCTCCTCTTATATCTATTGACCAAGTTTTCGCTTATTCCGATTCACAAGTTGTTTTAGCCTGGATCTCTAGTTCGCCTCATCGCTGGAAGAGTTTTGTGGCCAATAGAGTTAGCCATATTCAAGAAACTATTCCAAATGTTTCATGGCATCATGTCACTTCGCAGGAGAATCCTGCAGACTGTGCTAGTCGCGGATTAACCCCAGCACAATTGGTAAATTATTCCCTCTGGTTTACCGGCCCATCGTGGCTAAGTCTAAGTCAATCAGAGCGAAAAGTTGACCAGTCTTCACTACAAAATTTCGAATTATCTTATATTGACCAAGAGAAAAGACCTCAAGAAAAACCAATAACTTTATCAACCCTAATTGAAAGTACTTTTATCGATACTCTTTTTCTTAATATTTCTTCATTGTCCAAAATTCAAAAATTATTTCTTATTGTTCTAGATTTATTCACAACTGTCGTAAAACAAATTCAAGGCTCTCTGGACCAATATCTCATTTGAATTACAAAACTCATTAAACATTCTAGTTAAAAAACTCAAGAAATCCAATTTTCCAATTTAATTATCCAATTAAAAAATAATGAACTATTACCTAAAGCTTTTCGTAAACTTTCACCTTTTCTTGACATCCATGGTCTTGTCAGAGTGGGCGGCCGTTTAAGACATGCCAATATTTCTTTTGAAGCTAAACACCCACTTCTTTTACCCCGATCGCATCGACTTACAGAACTTATTATTGATCATATCCATAAAGAAAATTTACACCCCGGACTAAATACCGTTCTATACTTATCACGCCAGCAATTTTGGATATTATCAGCACGTCGTGCCATTCAATCTGTCCTGTCAAAATGTCTCCGTTGTTTTCGCATGAAGCCCAAAACTTACACCCCCTATATGGGTGACTTACCTTCGTTTCGCATATCTCAAATAAAATGTTTTTCTCATGTAACCCTAGATTATGCTGGCCCCATTAGTATAACCATGGGCAGGTACCGTGGCGCTAAAGTTTATAAATCTTATATTTGCATCTTCGTTTGTTGTGCCACCAAGGCAATTCATATTGAACTTGCTTCGGACTTATCATCTGATGCTTTTTATAGCCGCATTTCGGCGATTTGTGGCCAGGCGTGGTCGTTGCACTAATATTTATATTGATTGCGGCACTAATTTTGTCGGTGCCAATGCGCAATTAAAAGATTTGTCCAAGCACGCAGCCGAAAATCTTCAAATTATTTGGCACTTTAATCCCCCTGCTTCCCCACATTTTAACGGTCTTAGCGAAGCTGCCGTTAAATCTGTTAAGTCCCATTTATATCGAGTAATTGGTGACCAAAAATTAACATACGAAGAACTAAACACTTTGCTTTCGCAAATCGAAGCCCTATTAAATTCTCGACCATTATGTGCTCAAAGTTCCGATCCAAACGATCTATCGCCACTTACCCCAGGGCATTTCCTTACAATGGAACCCCTTGCTTCTTGTCCAGATTCCGATTTATCATCTCTAAAACTAAATACACTTTCACGTTGGCAATTAATTCAGCGAATGAATTCAGATTTTTGGAAATGTTGGAAGCACGAATACATAAACACACTGCAACAACGTTCTAAATGGTTACAAACCTCAACAAAAGTAGAACTAAATACATTGGTTCTTATTAAAAATGAAACTAAACCCCCGTTACATTGGTCCCTAGGCCGTATAGTAAAATTACACCCTTGTCCAGACGGGCATGTACGAGTGGTTACAGTAAAGACACAACAAGGATTATTAAAACGTCCCATTGTTAAATTGTGCCCTTTGCCGGTAAATTAAACAAGAACCAATGCTTTGTGACGTCATTTTTGTGTTACGGGTAGTTTAAAATTAGGATTTTTTATTTTTTTTTCTTTTCTCTCAGGTAATCAACCTGCATCATGGATTTTTGTCATATTATTTTTATTTCACTTATTATCGTGGGTTATAAAACGTTCGTTTTAGTGGGCGGAAAAATGTTTGTGTAACTCTTAATTTTCTTACCTTAATTAATAATACGTTTTGAAAATTATTTTATTTCTAAAAAAAAAAAAATACCATACATTTTCAATTTGGCACCTCAAAAGCTGCGCGCTCTTTGAGAAATGTAACGAGACACTTCGTTACTGAGTTCCGACAGTGCATGTTGTCAAAATTTAAAACACCTTCTAATTTCGCAATAATTTTCGCTATATTTCGCAAAAATAAGACTTTCTAAAACTAAATTCATAGTGACCACAAATGATTTTTATGGTGATGATATACAGGGAAACCTGAAGCTGAAGCTGAAGCTGAAAAAAAAGCAGAGACATAAATCGAGGTAAGGTGTCGCCATTATTGTTCATTGAATATTGTATGGTTCGGTTTATTTCTTTTTTTTAATTACTAAATAACACGCTTACAGTCCCGTGTTATCGAAGGAAATTAATTCTCTTAAATTTTCCTACAAACATAAACATTTGTACTTTCAACAATTTCTTCGTAAACATAATTTTTGAGCGAAACTACAGTGTTTCTTTTATAATATATTAATTGTTTAATGTTTGTACTTTCAACAATTTCTTCGTAAACATAATTTTTGAGCGAAAATACAGTGTTGGATACAGCCAGGGGACTGTATTTTTAGAGGTTTTATTACTCCTAGAAAAAAATTGAAACAGTTATGGTTTTGAAAATAATTGCCCGTAAAGTTTTAGAATTAAAGTTTTATTAGGAGTTGGTGAGTGATATTGATGTAAATTTTTATTTACTTTTTGGAAAAATCGGTCGGGACAAGCCGATTACGAGTTTACAGAGAATCGCCCAAAAATATCAAGAAAATGCTCTTACTTTGTTAATTTTTCACTTTAAATTTCTATTAATTGATTTTTGTTCTCTTATACAGTGTGTCTAAATAACTTCACACACTTTTTTATTATTAGTTTTACGAAAAAATTATTCTTTACCAGTTTTGCATTTTTTACTTACTTTAGAAATTTTGATAGGCGTAAAGTCTGGATCGTCAACGTATTTTTTAATTTTTCTATCATTTCCTCCGTAATGGAGTCTTTATCAAAATTCATTAAAGAAGATAAAAATAGTCCAGGATCAGCTAACATGTTTCGTCCTGGATCCCAGTAGTCAAGAATTTTTTTCTCCAGGTCTCATTCCGGGAACCTAAGCAAACATAAAGTATTTATACAGGGTGATTTTACCTATACGCCTAAACTTGGAAAGTTAATGCTAGACAAATAATGACCAATAATGAAAAAAGATCGCAAAATATTTTTTCTTACAAAATAATAAGCAATTTTTTTGTTTTTTGTAAAAATAAATAGTTAGGTTACGGCCACGATACCAAGCGTCTGCGGCCAGCGGAAACCGGAAAATGTGAAAGCGCTGCCTTTGATCTTGATCGTAGCATAGAAGAATTTTTATTTTTAAATCAGACGACTGCTGTATACGTGAGCAAAAAGCCCTGCCGCTGCCGCTCCAAAACGAACAAATATTATCCGCGGAGCGTTTCTAATTATATATAAACTGGTTTCAAGACGCTGTTTACAACAAAATATTTTAGCCACTACCGGCTAACTGTACAGAGATTTGATACTTTCCGCTTTGACGCTTACGCTTGTTATCGTCGCCGCCTTATGATGGTATGATTGTTAGTACTTATTTACTATTGGTTGTAGTTGTTGCAAGAGAATTTTTACCAAATTATTTGTAACACAAAAAATATGTAACTATAGTTAAGACCATATTTATTTCCTTCTGAAAGCGATGCCGCCAAGTACTTACACAAAAAATGATAAAGCAAATAAACCCTTTTGTGAACAATAATTTATTGCAGCAAAAATATTCAACCTGACGACTACGCCACGCGTTACAGGTTTATGGTACGCCAGAGACGAAATAAGAGGATGTTTTTTAAGTAGGGTAGGGCGGGGCTAGTTGAGCATAGAGGTAAGTTGGGCAATCCAAATATATCAAAAACTATCGACCGTACGCAAACGCATCAAATAGCGAAAAGAAGGGGTTGCGCAAGAGGAACACATTGCGCGACCGCCAGTGGTGACGTGGCGATCGAGAAAAGTACCCCCACGTATTGTTTATTTTGTGATTAAAAAGTATAATAATTTTCAGACAGAATATTTCGTCTGTGATAGTTAAATAATATCCTTTTTCAATCAGGTAAGTGTTAATCTTTAGTAAATTTATTGCAGTTTTGATTTTTATAAAGATACTGAATATAATTCTATCCGTTTTTTAATAAATTCACTTTTGCTTTAAAATTTCAGGTTGGGGTTAGTTGAGCTACAGTTGTCCACCTAAGCCCACGATTTTAACAGAAGTATAAAATTATTTTTTTATTTTTTTAGGATACGGACTTATAAAAGTTCGACTACTAGAGGTTCCTATACTACTCAAGACTTATATAAGGTTGCATCCCGTACAAGCAACAAAAAAACGAGCTGACCTATCTAATTCATAAATTTTCTCCAGAAATAGTTCGACCATACCCAAAGGCTGGTCCAAGAAAAGGAGCCAAATCACTGACAAATAATGTCTATTTAATATATTTTTTAAATTATATCAGCAATATTGATAGTTGCATATAAAGTCTGTTTATTAATAGAAAGTCTAATCTTTAATTAATGCTATAATAAAGTTAACTTAGAGTTGATGTTTTGTTGATTTGATTTTTAGTTTTTTTAACCAAATAAAAAATTACTTTGTTTTGTTTTAAATGAAGATTTAGACTCTTAAATGTCTTAAATGTTTTTTTTATGATATGTCACTGTATAAGCTATGTTAATAATAATTATACAAATATTCAAGTTTAAATTCAGTAGTTAGGCTAAGATAGGTACGTTGCAGTTTTATTGATGAGATTTGTTGTTTTGTGACTATAGGACTATAAATATAAAAGCAAATTGTCAAAATGTATTTTTATTGTAAACCTACCTAACATTAAACCTATAATTTGGCTGTACTTTCTAAGTGCTCCACTAGCCCCATACCCTTGCTCAACTTACCTCACCTATGGGGTACGTTGAGCATACCTGACTATCTACATTAAAATAGATGTAGCTCCTTAATTTAGCTTACTAAAAAGAAGTTACTATGGACACTATTGCTAAGGGATAAATTGCCAAGCCATCAGTATGCATCATAGGCCATTAAGACATATTGTTGAGGAGCTATAACCGATCAAGTGAAAAATTGCTCAACTAGCCCCGCCCTACCCTACGTGATACGTGTTTTTGCAATATTTTTTTTATTTATTTATCTAAAAATGTGTAATCAGGCTCTGTCAGAGGCTATGTGCTTTCGAAAAGGTTTGTTTACTTAATCATTTTTTGTGTACTTGGCGGCATCGCTTTCAGAATCGAATAAATATGGTCTTAACTATACCTTGTTTTTTTGTTTTTATTTGCCTGTAGAGTTCACGTTCTTTTTATTTAAAATAATTATGTCCCTTACTAAAAAAATTGTTTAAATTTTTTTCCATTATACCAAGTTTAGGCTTAGAGGTTAAGAATCACCCTGTAGTTTATATTTAAAGAATGGTCCCACTAAAACGTACAATGTTAGTAGTTGTAAATAAAACAAAAAGTTTTCAGACAATTATCTTAATATTTTCTATTATAATAGTAGGATCTATTAAAATTATTGCCAAAGGGGCCATTTAGGTATAACGTAAGCAGATTTATTACAATTATTAACCCAACCTCCTCCATGTCATCAAAAGTAAGCAAAGTCTACTCCCCCTCCCATGCTTACGTCAATATTTGTATATGCATTTATTCTTTAAATGTATTTCTTCTTTTTTATTGTTTTATAAGCAGCAATTATGATTCTAGAAATACGAAAATAGGCTTAGGATAGAGGACCTTAACGCACAAAAATTTTAATTTAAAAAAACTTTTCAACAAAGAGCATAGGTACATCATATTACAATATTTTGTATATTAATGTTAACATCAAATACAGAAATACAAAAAAAAATAACTTAGTTTATTATTGTGACCAGTCGACAGAGTAAATTATAAAAAATAAATCTGTCTAATAAAGTGATTGTTTCCATCTCGCAGAGTAAAGATCCCTGGAGATGCCTTGAGAAATCGCTGGCAAAACGTTGGTAAACGATTTCAATTTGACGCGGTTCAAACTCAAGAACCAAGATTCCTCAGTTCTAGTACTTATACCTCAAATGGTTTTAATATTCACCTAATAAAAAAACGTAGTAGATCAAATTTATTCTTAGTTACTACACTCCTGGACAAAAAAAACCGGACACACAAAATTTTCTAAAAGTTTGATGTCTCGTAACTTTTATTTTTAGTTCGATTTGAATGCATTTTTTACCAGTTTGTAGATCATATCATTAAGAGCTTGCTGAATTTTGCAAAATTGCCTTACATTGTGATTTGATGGAATTATACCGGAGTAAATCAAAATGTTGTTTTATTGATGCAAGTTTAAGACACGCTGTGGTAAAAACTGATGGCCGTCTTTTATTCAAATGTAGAGTAACATGAAGAGGAAATAATTCTCTACATTTTGTTTTTTAATCATCTCGATATCTTTATTCTGAAAGAAAACACACATTTTAAAAGAAAATAATGCAATTTATGAGTAGAAAAATTAAAAACATTACATTTTAATGAAGCAGCATTGGTGCCCTGTTGCGTAGTAACGGTGCATGCGATTGTTGTTTCTGTTAATTTGTATATCTTGTCAAAACTGACGGTGTAGTGTCATTAAGCATTTTCTTAATATGCGGTCAGAAGATGTTGCACGAGCTGTTGCACTAAATGACGATGGTCGTGATATACGCTATATTGCAAATTTCTTGGGCAGACCCAAGACCACTATACAAGATGCGATCAGTCGCTTTCGTCAGACCGGTGAGTACACACGACGTTTAGGATCAGGGAGACCACGAGTAACAAATCCACAGGATGATCATTTTGTTACTCTAACTGCTTTACGGGACCGCGGAGTAACATCCACTGTCATTCGTCGTCGACTTGAAAACGTACGTGGCACAAGAGTTTCTGAACGAACCGTCCGCCGTAGATTACATGAAGGGGGATTGATGTCAAGACGACCAGCTGCTTGCCCTGCTTTACTACAAGTGCATCGTGTTCAACGCTTAAATTTTGCACGTGAACATAGAGACTGGACTGCCGAAGAGTGGGGGCGTGTGCTATTCACCGATGAATCACGTTTTTGTTTGCGTTCACCGGATGGACGAGAGCGAGTCTGAAGAAGACCAGGAGAACGATTCTCTGAATGTTGTATATCTCCAAGAACACCTTTTGGAGGCGGCAGTATCATGGTGTGGGCTGGAATTTCATTACACGCCCATACAGACCTCGTTTTAATTGAAAACGGTGCTTTAAATGCTAACCGTTATATCGAGGAATGTTTAGCGGACCACGTCATTCCTTTTGCTCCATTTGTTGGTGAAAATTTTTCTTTAATGCACGATAACGCCAGGCCCCATATTGCAAGAATCGTCAATGAATATCTGGATGAAATGGACGTTCAGCGATTAGAGTGGCCTCCACGTAGTCCTGATCTAAACCCGATCGAGCATGTGTGGGACATGTTAGGAAGGCTTATTCGCAACCGACAACCAGAGACAATTCCAAACCTTTGGATGGCTCTTCTTGAAGAGTGAGAAAACATTCCGCAAAGGGCAATGGACGACTGTATTCTGAGCTTACCACGTCGCAGTTATTAGAGCCCGAGGAGGCAATACACAATATTAGTGTTTGTTTGCTTGTTTAAGTTGATTAATCGGTACTTTGTAATTTTTGCAGATAAATTGCATTATTTTCTTTTAAAATGTGTGTTTTCTTTTAGAATAAAGATATCGAGATGAATAAAAAAACAAAATGTGGAGAATTATTTCCTCTTCATGTTACTTTACATTTGAATAAAAGACGGCCATCAGTTTTTACCACAGCGTGTCTTAAACTTGCATCAAAAAACAACATTTTGATTTCCTCCGGTATAATTCCATCAAATCACAATGTAAGGCAATTTTGCAAAATTCAGCAAGCTCGTAATGATATGATCTACAAACTGGTAAAAAATGCATACAAATCGAACTAAAAATAAAAAGTTACGAGACATCAAACTTTGAGAAAATTTTGTGTGTCCGGTTTTTTTTGTCCAGGAGTGTAATTGCAATTATTCTTCAATTTTCTTAGAAATAATACTTCTTCGGTCACTAACTACATTTTGTACTTTTGTATTTGCATGGGATTTTTTTAAAACTTTCAAAACATTTTTGGTGTAGTTTGGATTTATCTACTTGAAACTACATTTCGACATTTGCGCTCAGTAATTCCCATACTCGATTCTAAGCAAGTATAGATGGGTCCACATTTAATTCATTTTGAAAGCAATACCGCAGAGTACACAAAAATGATAAAGTATGTATTCGAATGCACATGGCCTCGGACAGAGCCTGACATATTTTTAGATAAATTCTAAAAGAACTTTGAAAAACACGTATCACCTACTTAAAAAATATTCTCTTATTTCGCCTCTGTCCTACTATAAAACTGGTGGCACGTGGCTTGGTACTAGAAACTCGCCGGGTTAAATATTTTTGCTGCAATAAATCATTGTTCACAAAAGGGTTTCTTTACTTTATCATTTTTTGTGTACTTGGCGGCATCGCTTTCAGAATGAATTAAATGTGGACCCATCTTTACCTAAACGTATTAATTATTTGTGGAAATCACCGAAAATGTGTATTGTTTTAAAGTATGGGCGCAGTCAGGAGTTTTCAGCCACTTAACCGCTGGTTAGGCGGAGTGTCAAAACTATGAAAATAAAGCCACCCTATTGGTTTATTTTGATAATTTTGACACCCTGCTTACCCAGCGGCTGGGTACTTTTGTGTGGGTGGGTTACCATATGTGTACACCAGTAAAAAGCTGCTGCTGACGTTATCCCAACCTAGACCCCGCCACCCCCATGTCATCAAAAATAAGCAAAACCAAGACCTCCGCCCCCTGTAGTGTTTACGTAATACTTGAACGGCTCCAAAGGCTCGCTATGGCTTCGGTGACATACTACTATCCAATGGTCCATATTTTCAACGACTCTGAGACATAATTAAGGTTCAAAGTCGTTATTGTGCCTAATTATCTTACCCTTTAGTAAATTGTTTTTGGCCTATAGATGTACAGGGTGGCGCCTTTTCGTTGACCCTGCAGTGTATAGAGAAAACTAAAAGAGAACAAATCTGATTGCGCAATCTCGATTTCAATTTTTAAAACAAATTCAGTGGTGAAAGTAAATCATGGCTAACCCGACTCGTTTTGAAGATACAAGGTGTTTTTCCAAATTTTCTCAACTTGGCGAGGCACTTATTACTCGCTTGATATAAGAGATAGAAAAAATTAAATAGAACGTATTTAGAAATTTTACGTAGAATTCAGTGGCGTACTTATTTTTTCCATTGACTTTTATATTAAAGTTATAACACAAAGTTGTTTTTTAATGGAAGTGTATTTTATCACCAATAGAAAGGTCGCCTTAAAAGCCGTAAAAAAAAATACATATTTAATATATTTAATTTGTCATAGTTTCGGAAATATGAGCTTCCAATTTTTAGTGCGTATATCTACCATTTTTAGATTTATATGGTCATATTTTTAAAACTATAAGAAATACATATAGAAGGGGGCCCACGATGCTAAATGGGGATTTACTTGAGCGTCATAGAGACCTATTGGGTTGCAAAGCTTAAATGATAAGAAGAAAAAAATTGAATCTAATGTATACATTTTCATCGGTGGGGGAAGTGGATATACTTTAAATATGTCAAAAAATACTACTAATATTATATTATTTCGGCATGTAAAAATCGTTTGGGTCGTATCAGATTATATATTTTTCGTTATCTCTGAATTATTTTCTTCAAAATAAAAAAATAGCCACGCCCGAAAATGTTTAACTGACGTTTTTCTTTGTAGCCCTCTGTTTCCTTTACGTCACTCTCAAATTGTCAGATAAGAGGAATATACACTCTTTGGCATGTAATTACATGTAAACATACCCTATCCTAATAAGACGCGCTCGACAATTTCTGATGGATATATTTTTGTTTTTTATGATGGGCTGTATACGGAGCTCATATTTGGTGGAGGTACTTAACCGGGTACAAGGTATCCTCCGGTTTATTAATCTGCCGCGCTGTAGTGAATCTCGAAATTCCCTCTTGGACTTCCCTACCACTATTTATCACTCGTGGATTTTTATTTGCCTGAATGCGACAATTCGGCTTGTTAACGAATTCACAAAGGATAAGATAATTCGGCTCAATAACAACATTGAACCTTATGCCACCGAAGCCGTGGCGAGCATTTTGTTTCACACATAGTTGTCATAAATTCATTCATCATAACAAGATAATTCCCTGAAAACTTTTTGTTTTATTTAGAATTAACAGCGTGCATTTTTGTTGGACCGCCCTTTAAAAAACAAAAGGTTTTAACATTTTTTCTATAAATCAACACATTAAATTATTCGGTTACCTTATTTGGTTTAATATTTTTTACAATGCAAATAGATTCAATCACATAAACAACTCCGGCTGGTGGTCGTTTCATTGATCTTACTTCAATAATATCATTCTTATTTAAAGCTTTAAGACTTTGTTCAGCTGCCAAAAGCGCAGGCATTGCCTCATCTATAATAGTAAAAAATATATAGTATTTTTCATTTACCCTCGGTTTTTAAAAAAGTATTTGTCTATTAATAAATAAGCTTTGTCAATGTGTCAAAGTAAAAAAAAATGCAAAAGTCTAATCTTACTATGGGACACGATTATCTGATGATCATAAAAACCTATAATTAGTCGATCTTCATATCTTCGTTATCGAGAATCGTGTCCCAGTAGGAATAGAAAGTAAAATATCATGTGCAGTCAGCATAGATAGGGTCATCATAGGTCAAATGACCCTATAACACGTCAATTTTTGTTTTAGGAGGACACATTTTTAGTCAAAATTTACGTTTCAATATCTGTTCAGTAGTTTCCAAGAAAATTCACCCTAAATATGAATGGTTACCAACGAAATTGAATGATTCATAAAATAGAAAATTTTCTAAATAACAGATAACAGTTTGATAACAGAACACGTCTAAATGTAGGTAATAGGTTATAAAGGTGACATTATATATTTACGAGTTACCAAATGTATAGTAAATATTTTCGGAAACTACACAACCAAATTAAAAAATAAAACCTATTAACGAAAGAATTTGAAACTTTTAATCTTTGTGTTGGTGGGGGCGGAAAGAGGAAATAATTTTAAACAAGTAAATTTTGATAAAAAAGTGTGCTTCTAAAAATTAAAACTGACGTGTTTTAGGAATAATTTATAACTAACCAAATAATGAAATTATACGGGGTGATCCGTTTTAATATAAATGCATTGAATATTCTAACGATATGTTATATCTGAACGCTTACCAGCTAAAATAAGTCCCACAGCCACAGAAATCTGTTTTATTCTCTAATTTATTTAATTTATTATTATGATAAGAAACAATAGAAAAGTTTGAAAAATATTTCTTGGAGTTTATTAACTTATTAAAAAGTATTCAAGTTTATTTTTAATAAAAGTTGATCTAACACTTTTTTAACTTAATAATTTAATAGCTCCGTATTTTGTGATTGCGGCTTATCGTGTTTTTACAACAAGTCCTTTAAATATATTGTTCCAAAACCCCTCGTATAAAAACACGTGTCTTCGTTTTTATACCTTTATTAACAATGGAACGTAACTATGGTTACAACAACGACAAAATCTACTCTTGTCAATGTCTCGAAGTTTACAACACAAAAGTCGAATTTATACTGACTGATCGGAAGTTTCCCGTCGCCCTTTTATAGTATGGTGGAAGAGTAAAGAATGATCTAGAATATTCGAGAAATATTGTGAAAATTCCATA
>JACEGR010007361.1:0-50351 GCA_014170235.1 Listronotus bonariensis
TGAACCGGTTCTGGGACTATTCGCATGCGCAGTGAAAAAGCAGCGTTCGCGGTTAGTAAAATCCTGAATTTTTAGTAACAGTCTCTGTGTTCGTGGGTTACAATGGAATCAGTTCTGTTACCGGTTCGTAACCTGATTAGCAGTCCTGGGATTTTTGTTGGAACTAAAAGTTCAGTTCGGAATTTCATGCGCATTGTCGACATGGTCAGTTGTTTTTCTGTTTTTGTGGAACAGAAATAAAACCGTTGTATTACAGTTTATTTGTTTCTGCCACTTTTATGCGGGTTAATATACCTGTTGAATATTTTTTTATATTTTTGTGATTCTGAGCGTATATAAACAAAGGATTTTTAATTGTATTCCGTATGAATGTATGTATGCAATAAAATAAATAAAGATTTAATTAAAAAATATAGACAATATTACAAGATTTTACCATTTCTTGTTGTTTGAATTTTATCTTTAGTTAAATACACATACTTATGTTAAAAAACGAGAGAGGAGGCAGGGAATCCCTCGTCTTCCGCCGAGAGACCTCGAGTGGCTTTCGACAGTATAACAATTTACCTCTTTGTTTGAATTTATTTTTTTTGTGTAGTATCCAATTTAACCATGAAAATCCTAAACCAAAGAGATAGGTTAGAATACATCCTCAGCTGTATAGAGAAAATCGTTCGCGGTAAATAAAATTCCGAACTAATAAATAACTAGACATGCGCTTTAAAACAATTCTAAACCAGTTCGGTTCTCAGACTTGAAATTTAAACCAACTCCTGTTTACAACATTCCCCCCTTCTTTGCACACATACTCTGATTTAGTCAGTCACACATTATTTGATTTTTTATTTCATTTAAAACCCTCGTTTTTACGGGGGAGTTTTTTACATTATTTTTGCATTCAACTCGCATAGCTATATCTTTGAATCATTTTTAATCCCAGTGTGCCATGGTAGAAGCCCTATGTGTATGTATGGCTGCTGCATTATCAAAGAAAAGCCACGCAATTTAATGCAAAAATAATGTAAAAACGTAGAAAACGGGGTTTTAAAAAGGTGAAAATTAAAATATTGTGTGACACTCTTAGCTTTAAATCAAGGATTGTGTGCAAAAAGAAGGGGGAATATAGTGAAAATGTTTAGTTCAAATTTGAACTTTGATGATGAATATCTCGAGAACGAAACGTTTCCGCCAAAAATCTTTCAGATTCGTGATCAGCGCCCCAAAAACCCCGTATACCAAATTTCGTTAAAATCGGATATTATTAATTGCCTCATTATAAAAAAAAATAGAAACGCTAAAAAAAGGTAGTGGCGTACTATTTTTCTCAATAATATAAGTAGCGGTAAACTGAGACGACTGGACCCAATAATAACAATATGGTCGGGGCTAAATAAGCGCCTTATTACTTTAAATAAATGTACAAAATTTTATTTAAATCGGCCCGAACATATTTAAAATAATTAGAAAAAAAACTGATTTTTTTCTTAAATTTTAACGACCTGTATCTCATTAAGGAAGCAACCTGAACATACATTTTGGGAACTTTTTTACATAAAATAAGAAATCACACCTTGAAGTTTGATCCTATAGTTCTGAAACACCCTGTATATTATTTAACGGTATTTTTGCCGTTATTCGACGTAGACAAATTATTCTTATCGTTAGGTGTCACCAAACCGATTATTTAAACTCCCAATGCCTAAATGGCTCAATCTCCATCGAACTGTTTGACTGCAACGATTCTGATGCCGGTCTGAATGATGAAACTAAACAAAAATTTTTGTTGGGAGAAATCAAATACCACTTTCTGCATTAACTACAGTTCTTAATGTAAGTATACCCCAAAATGGGACATCCGTTCAAATTATTTTGACGGCCTTGCCAATACAAAAATACAGTGTGTCCAAGATAAGGATTCCAAGCATGGGAATCTCAGTACTTATTGGAGAAATAGCTTAGTTAAATTAGGAAAAGTTGTATTTTAAAGCTTATTTACATGCCGTTTAGAAACTTTAAAAATTTTCATGGCCCTGCTGAGATATGTTGGCAAAAACGAAAAGACATGAACTATGTCGAGTTTGTTTGTTGAAGCATTTTCACGAAGAGATATAAAAAACTAATAACACTTTTTCACTGGCACTTTTTAGCTACTACATGATGGGTATTTTCAGATTTTATACCCGACGTTTTGTTTTCAAGAGTATCCATCATCAACTTTGCTTTTTTATATAGCTCGAAAAAAAGTACCCCTGTATCTGGATTCCATTTTTTATTACAAATTCAACGATGTAAATCGGATGTCATATTTTGACTTTTTACTTAAAGAGAAAATGCATTTTTCTTATTTTTCTCTAAGTTATTTTTTTAAGTAGGCCTTGCAAACAAATGCTTGGACGTTAATACTCCTGTTACCGTATCTGTAACATAATATATTATACCATGCACCGAAAAGTAAAAAACTTAACGATTTTAGAGTCTATTGAAATTTACCAAAGCCAATAAAAACCCCTCAATAGAGGCATTGAATGACCAGACCGACCTGAGAGAGCAGCCCACTATTTACAGTTTTTTAAAATTTTAGGATAGGCAACTTATTATTGAAAATGTGTGACTCAATTGTACGTGTATATATATACAAGTTTCAAGTGGTTTAGAATATTCAGTTTGAAAATGTAGCAAAAGCTTCGAAACTGCAGTCACAATGTTGATAAATATAGTGATAGAAAACAAAGTAATTTTGTCTCATTTTAATTTAATAATCTAATATCATTCTAAAATAGCATGGTGTCCTTATTACCCTGCTTGTCGAGTTGTTGGCTTTTAAAGCAATTGTTCTTATTGTTACTGTTGTCTCTATTATTGTTTATTGGTGAATAAGCTAATATCTTATTGTATTATTACGGTCGAATTTGCAGGATGGGCCATTATAACCATGAAGATAGTTTGATATGCTAACATGCTACATTTTGTGCTGCAAAAATAAATGAAGGTATCATTTCGGCAGTTAATGAATTATGGTATGGATGGTTATGGACCTGGTATTTTAGTTCCTGAAACTCCACACCACATATTAAACCCAAAACGTTCTTGATGTTTCGATATTTTCTTAACACGCGGATTTTGTTGAGCCTAGTAATGCGTGTTGTACGTATAAAGACAACAGTAACAATAAGAACAATTGTTCTAAAAACAACAACTTGACAAACAGGGTAATAACGACAAATACTATTTTACAATGATAATTAAATTATGTTGCAGATACGGTAACAGGTATTAACGTCCAAGCATTTGTTTTGCAAGGCCTACTTAAAAATAACTTTAAAAAATAGAAAAAATGCAATTTTTCTTTAACTAAAAATTAAAATATGACATGTGGTACATCGTTGAAATTTGTAATAAAAATGGGATCAGATACAGGGCGTACTTTTTTCGAGCCATATAAAAATAAAGTTGATGATGGTTTCTTGAAAACGAAATGTCGGGTATAAAATCTAAAAATACCATCATGTAGTAGCTAAAAAGTGCCAATGAAAAAGTGTTGTTAGTTTTTTATATCTCTTCAAATAAAGTCAGAAAAAATAAAATCGATATAGTCAAATTTTCGTTTTTGCCAAATATCTCAGCAGGCCATGAAAATTTTTCAAGTTTTTAAACGGCATGTAAATAAGCTTTAAAAAACACAACTTTTTTCTAATTTAACCTAAGCTGCATCTCCAATAGGTACTGAGATTCCCATGCTTAGGATCCTTATCGTCGACACACTGTATAAACTTTACTTTTTATTTTTTATTGTTTTACTTTTAGTAACAAAATTAAAATTAAATTAATAAAAATGAAAAAAAAAATAATAATAACGCAAACCTAAACCAAAACTTAATTGCACAAGTGAAATATGAAAATTAAAAATAGATTTTTATTTAGCTAAATGGATGGTTTTAAAGTGAAAAATACCACCCCTTCTGTTGGGGTACGAAAGAAGCGAATCAACTTATTCCTAAGTCACCAAAAATAACTAACAGACAGACTATTACGGGAAATGAAACATATATTGAGTTGAATATACATATTTCTCCAAGTATACCCATATTAGAACCAAGCATGGTAAGTATTTGTAATAGTGGTAGGTGTTAGGGGACAATGATCTGAAAAATAAATATGGATGAATGCAGCGAAAATCACAATAACCCCTACGTGGGCACTGCGCAGTACACTTGTGGGCATGCGCAATAAACATTTACTGACTAGCCGAAAACAAACAACAGGACCGGGTTTAACATTTTGTATATGATTCATTTATAAAGAAAATATACCAAGTAATTTTGAGGTATACATATTTAAATATTTTATTTTAAGTCTGTATTCGTCTTTCATAGCAGTCCCTAAAGTAAACCGGTTTTATATTGGGGACTATTTTTTGTTGTATATTTTTTATGTTTCGTTCGTATCGCCGATTTTATTAAGATTTAGCAAACGAGAGTGCTTAGAAGCACTGATCTCAATTTAAATTCCATTTTATTGCTAAAACACCTTCTTTTTTGATTCATGAGGACCCACTTTTACTTAACCTCAAACCTGCACGCTATTTTATGTATCTTCCTTCTTAACACTACCTTGACACAACAAAACTGAATAGTTGTTATTTTATTATAAAAAGCAATTAGATTTGGTGTAACTTGTATGAGGAATAAATCTCAATTCATAAACTGATATTTCCTTCCCGTTGGCGTAGCAGTTGTCGTTCAGTTAAGTTTGGCGTGTAATGCCATTGAAATTGTTTATTTTTGGGGTTAGGGCCAAACTGACCTTATATTTGTAATTGAAACCACAAAGAAAAAGCGAATCACAAATATTAAAATTGGTAATGTACCCAGTAAGTAATTATTGATTTAATTTGCCTCACAAATGCCAACTTGAAATAAACTTGATAATGTAATAATCTTAAACTAGGCTTAAAGCGCAATGGAATCGCTTGGACTATTTAATTTTATTCAAAACATTCCACAGAAAGATACCTATGTTCCTTTTTTTTAACATAGGAGCAATAAGCAATCTACAAGATATTATATGGTATAAATCGTCCTCCAATATCACGAAGCGGCGTATCTTTATGTTTAAATTTCACGAGGGTGCTTTTTAGGTATTTTTTGTACTACTCTTTTTTTAGTAAAATGAAATAGGCTTAGTATTATATTTCTATAACTTTTAAAGATATTTTATTTTGTGTGATTATAAATGCATCAGTCCAATGCTAATACAGGGTGTCCGACCATATTTTAACCCATTTTCACCGCGAATAATTTTAGAAGAAATAAAATTATCAAGAATAGCGGTTTTCGCGAAAAGCCTTAGATTTTTTTAAAGTTTCTTTTTATATCCTTGCCATTTGGTTGTGACATTTATTTCTTACGAAAACGGCCAATTGTCGTATATAGGGCAAGTTTGTTATTTTAAATGGAACCCCGTATATATTTTCTATAATCCTTAAATAAAATTTTTCCCGCTAAAAAAATTAACCCAAACCATGACTATTTCAAAAAATAATGGATTTATTGATCTCTAAAAAATTGACTGCATGGCAATAAAGAGTATTATTTAAAACAGGAAATTTGCTACTTACTCATTATTTAGATTTGGTTATGCAAAACTTAAATTAAATAAAAGTTTTAAAAACACCAAGAATTACTCACAACGCACAAATAAAACACCAAATACCAAATAACTATACCTGATAACGGTCGACGTAGATGGGAGATTGGGTTTGGTCGGTCGACGGCGTTAATTTTACCTGGATTTTACGATCGGGAAATCCCAAATTATAAATTAAATTAGGATGAGTGTGACCCTGTCACCGCATAGGTAAACGTTTTCAGTGTTGCAACCACTATATTTATTAAAATACTGCTAATTTTGTCAATGTTGCCAACACTATATTGGGTTTTAAATAAAAAATGCTAACCTTTATAACAACTGCGCATGTGCAAAGGTGTACAGCAATTCTCCCAGTGTGGGGAAAAAAATTCTTGCGCAGGTCTATTGAAAATATATGGGGATCATTTTCTATTAGCAATCCTTTTAATTTTTAGATCATTGTTAGGGAGCCCAAGAGGAATTTCGGAATTTACTACAGCGCGGCAGATTAATATACCGGAGGATGCATTGTACCCGATTAAATACCTCTACCAAATAATATGATCTCTATATACAGGGCCGATCGTAAAAAACAAAAATATATCCATCAGAAATTTTCGAGCGCGTCGGATTAAGATAGGGTGAATCAATTACATGCTAAACAGTAGGTTTGTTTCATCAGAATGTTGGCAACATGTTAGCAACAATTGTAAAACGCAGAAATTGTTGCAAGCATTATTCAGAAATGGTGGCAGCAGTTTTATGCTGGACCGAAAAGTTAACAAGGCGTGCATACTGCTTATACGTCAATACAAGAAAGGTTATGTTAAAAATTTGTCAGTAATGTTTGAAAAAAGTTTGCAAACTTTTCAAACAGTTTCAACATCTTAAAACTACTGCTGGAACAACAAAAAATTGTATATTGTTACAAACATGGCACTGATGGAACGACAAATTTAACGTGCGCAGAATCCGAGCGTTTGCAATAGGGCTGGCAACCGAAACAGGTTTTTCGGTTAACCGGTTTTAGGTTAACCGCGGTTTTGGCCAAAACCGAAAACCGGTATTCAAAATCGGTTTCGAATACCGGTTAACCGGTATTTGAAAAACGGTTTTTGAATACCGGTGAACCGGTTTTGAAAAACCGGTTTTCGAATATCGGTTAACCGGTTTTAAAAAAGCGGTTTTCAAATAGCGGTTTTCGGATAATCGGTTTTCGAATACCGGTTTTTGGATAATCGGACCAAAATCGAAAATAGGTTCTTCGAATATCAATTAATAGGTTTTTGGTTGATTGCGGTTTATATCTAAAAAAAAAGAAAAACCGTTCATTTTGTAAAATCGGATATTGGTTGACAGATTATACAGGGGTGGTTCATTTAACCTTTGACGCGCAAAAAACCAGAAAACGGCGCATTTTAGAAGAAAATGTTTCTAGTAAGAATTTTTGAAATAAAGGGGCAAATTTAATGGCATTATTATTCAAAACTTTAATATATCGAGATTCTTGCAATTAAAATCGGTAATGTCAATAGCATGTCGGCAGCACTATATTTGCGGTGATCCAGAAATCCCCATGTTGACAGATTTAATACAATTTTTCTTATAATATACGTCGTGCCAGCTCGCTACTTGCAGTGTGTTGAACACTAGCAGGTCAAAATTAGACAAAAAAAACATTCCCGATAGGATGAGTAATCGAGCTTGCTTAGTGGCACGACGTATATAACAAATATGTACTAAAAACTACAACTTACTATAATAATACACACTAAATTAAAATTTAAAAATCACCACTTTTCCTTTTCTGTTTTTTATTAACCAATAAACCAAGAAAAAACACCGAAAATAGAATACCAATTTTAAATAAAGAGGAAAAAATAAATTATGTAAGTATGTATGGAATCTTTACATCACCTTTTAGAATCTTGCATTTTATTAAGAGGGATGTTATGTTTTTCTTCTTATTTATATTTAACCAATTTCTTTTGAAGAATATTCTAGGATGAATAATGATTATCACTTAGCACCACAGCTCATGGGCAAATCCGTAATCAACGCAAAAACGATTAATAGAGAATAATTACTTTCCGATTTTCTGTTAACTGTGGTTTAGAAAAGCCTTTTTCGGTTTTGAAAACCGTTATCGGCTTTCAGTTTTAAAGACCGTTTTCGGTTTTCGGTTTTAAAAACCGATTTCGGTGTATCGATTTTAAAAACCGTTTTCGGTTTTTCGGTTTTAATAGCGGTTTTTAAACCGGTTTTTAATAGCGGTTTTTAAATATTCGGTTAACCGGTTTTGTTTTTTCCGGTTTTTGCCAGCCCTAGTTTGCAAACATTTCTGATGCCTGCTGGAACAAACCTAGTGTATATTCCACTCATCTGACAATTTGAGAGTGATGTAAAAAAGCGGAAAACTACAAAGTTGTAAAACAAAAAGGTCATTTTGATTTCTTGAGCGTAGCTTTTATTTTGAAGAAAATAATTTTAAGGATAACGAAAAATATTAAATCCGGTACGATCCGAAGGAATTCCACAAGCAAATATTAACAGTATTTTTTGACATATTTAAAAATCTATAGCCGCTTCCCCACCGATGAAAAGGGTATATAGAAGGAACAGTTTAAAAATGTAAATTCGGTGCTCTTTAATAAGAAAAAAATCACAAAAAAGTTTAAAGCAAATAAATCGGCATGCTTGTCTTCGCGGCCGCCTTTGCTTCTTCTTTTATGATATGCCGGTTGATGCAACTGGTCATCTCACTATGAGATAGAAATAATTTTTTTTGGTCAAAATTCTAAAACTTACCAATCTAACTTAAAATGAGGTGCTTTTTACTGGAAAATAATTATAAATTATTACAAATGCTTTTTGGAAACCTAAAACTTATTATATGGTATTATAAATTTACACCCCCTTAACATTATTAATTTTTATGTTGTACAAAATAAACTAAAATGTCAGCTTGTTTGGTTAATTCGGTAGTATTCTAATTAGTAATCCGATGATTAATATCTCATATGATATACAGGGTACGACAATAAGTATGATTTTTTTAAAAATGGAATACCCTGAATATTATATCACCACCAAAAAATCTTTTTAAAATGCTTTAAAAAATATTTCATTTGATGTGTCTATCTCAATTAGTTTCGGAAATATGACCATCCAAATCTGAAAAATAATTTTAAATTCTTAGAAGCGTAATAGAGATACATCTTCCCAATTTTTTTATTTTTTAACGTATAAAATAAATAAAAACACTGTTTTGTTGGGTAGATTCTGTAGAATCCATATCTTTCATCAGAATGCTTTTATCTTTTAGGATATACAGTGTAGGACAAAACATATTCAATTTTAAAATGGAAAACCTTGTAAATTATAAAAAAATCTTGTATCTGTCCTTACACTCAGAAGTAGCAAATAGTAGGAAGGCAATTGTAAGTACAAAAACTGATAAAGAAAAAAAGTAAAAAATCTTTGACAAAAGTAGCGAGACTTCTCGAGACTGCATCGGAAACCCAACAATAGCTCTTATTATTTAAACTCTTTTAACTTTTTTAGTAAACAAGGCTAATAATAAACTAAGTAGATTAAATGTTGTATATTTATGTTTACTTAAAATACATTTTCAAGTTTCCTATTACCCCAATAGAAGTCGTCATATCCTTTTATAATTTTGCGTACATGTAGTTTGGAGTATCTACTTTGAAATACACAGCATGAGCCATTAAAATTTCAAAGTTGCTTTTTGGCCAAAATAATGGATTTCTATCCCATAGTGTACCGGCGCGTTGCTGTAAAGGATAAAGGCGCTTTTGTATAAAATAGTCCGATTGAAGGCGGCCTTTTTAATGATTTTTTGTATTATTTTCAAAGGGTACCGAATTTGCGCTTTTAAAATGTTCTCACTATACATTATATAACATTTTTATCTTCTTATGATCTAAGCTCTGCAACCCAATAGGTTCCTATGACACTCGAGTAAATCCCCATTTAGCATCGTGGGCTCCCCTATTATAGCTTCTTAGGAGGGAAATAAAAGTTTTTAAAACGATTTATATTTTATTTTTAAACATTTAGAAGGTGTGTTACCGTTTATTTTTAAATATTTAATTATTTTAGGCAGATTTACCCTGTAATGAAATACCTTACATCAAGGACCATGTAATAAAATGGAATGAAATTTTCAACTCAAGTTTTCCTAGCAAAAATTCAATTGTTTTGCTTTAGATACAAAGGGAAGGACAAACTGTATAACTAGGTAAAGCTACTTTGGGTACAACATAAAATGTGTAAGTTTAGAAAATGTGGCCATACATGTCTTAAATGGTAATACAATATACAGGGTGTTCCAATTAAACAAAATACTTTTGGCGTACCTTGATATATCTTTAAAAAAACGAAATCTCTTCCATCCAACTATAGACCAATTTCACTCCTCTCAATGCTTTGTAAATTAATGGAGAAATCCATTAACTCGCAAATTCTTAGGTATTTAGAAAAACATAAAATTTTACATGACAGGCAATACGGATTTCGTCACAAGAGATCTACAGCAGATCTTCTTTCCTTCGTTTCACACAACTGGAACAAGTCTCTTAAGTTTCTAGGTGAGTCCCAGAGAGTCTGGCATGACGCACTTCTCAATAAACTTCCCTCCTACGGTCTTCCAACTAAACTCTGCTCTTGGCTCTCCAGTTATCTTTCTAATCGACGTTTATTAAACACTGTTAATGGCCACTCTTCAAGCTTTTACGAAATTAATGCTGGAGTGCCTCAGGGTTCAGTACTAGCACCAACTTTGTTTCTTCTTTACATCAACGACCTTTTCTTCCCCAACCAATCCCAATCATAGTTATGCTGACGATAGTACCCTTCACTCCACTTTTCAGATTCCCAAGCCAATCTCTCAACCCGACTTGGAAAGCAAATGCAGGGTAATGCAGATATCTCTTCCACAGGATCTCAATTTCATATTGGTTTAGGGCGCCAAAATCTTGTTCAATTTAAAGCATTCAAAACACAATGATGTTCCTGGTCGCGAAAAAATCATCAAACACTCACCCTTTGCTTATGAGTCGATGGTGGGCAGGATTTGCAGAGCAGGGCACATTCAACCTTGTGGGCGTCACATTTAAGAATAACCTTAACTGGTATAAACACATTTTATCTATAGCCACCGCGGCTTCAAAAAGCTTGGAATTCTTTTCCGAGCCAAAAAGTATTTTTCTCCTTCCAATTTATACACTTTGTATGTGTCCCAAATTCGACCCTCTCTAAAATATTGTTCTCATGTCTGGGGAATGACATCCCTACAACCCTCAGCATTCTTGATGCCATTCAAAGAAGAGCTGTTCGTCTTATTAATAATCCTTTGCTTACTGAAAGACTTCCTTCTCTTGCCCATCGTCGAGCTGTGGGAGATCTATCGCTCTTTATAGATACTTTTACAGCTTCTGCTCGGACGAATTATCCAGTATAGTCCCTCCTCTTGCAGCTCCCAACAGAGAAACTCGTGGTGCATCCCTATACGGTCCAATTGGACAGGCCCCGAACTTCCCATTTCGTTCGTTCTTTTATCCCTAGAGTTTCTAGGCTGTGGAACCTACTGCCAGCGGAGATCTTTCCTTCTCCCCCAAATCTTCAAATTTTTAAGTCCCGTGTTAACAAACTTCCTCTTACCTTGCTTAAGACAATTTAGGCTTTCAGCCTTCGTGGATTGTCCAAGGATTTTAAAAATGCCAAGTATGTTAGAATTATATTTGTGTTTTAGTTACTTATTTTATTTCAGATATATAAGGCCATTGGAACCACCTCAACTAAACACCGACGAGGTTTGAAGTAACCCCAGAACAATGTTTACGATATGTGTCCCTTATACCATTTACTGAATGTAACCCATTTTATCAGAATATCTGGCTAACTACGGATGTAAGTATAGATGGGTCCACATTTAATTCATTTTAAAAGCATCCTCGAGCTCTTTGGAGAAACATTTATGGTAAACAGACACGCTATCGCGAAGCGTTTCAGAATACAGGAAGTATTCTGATTTTTTGCTACTTTGAAAGGTCCTGTAGTTTTGTTGTTATTACATACTTTAGAGAAATCAATTGCATTATATAAACACTTTTTTTCCATAGTGGCGTAGCTGTGGCTCTTTATAACATATTTTATCCAAAACATGTTTTTATTAGGACACTTAAATGATTAGGTAATTAAATTGCTTGTTTTTCGATTAAAATAATATATCAGTAGGTGTCAATAAATTTTACGTCAAATATTGGAAATTATGATTTTGAAAGACGTTACTGCGGCTTCTATCTGCTTTTTAAATTGTTTTATATTTTTGTTTTAAAAAGGAATCTGTCATCCCTAGAGCTCAGGAGACATTTCCGTAAGAAATAAAATAAATAATAAAAAAATTAATTAATTAATTTTTTTTTTTTTTCTTACGGAAATGTCTCCTGAGTTGAGGGATGGCAGTATTGTTTTTAAAGAAAAATATAAAACAATTTAAAAACAGATAGAAGCCGCAATGCGTCTTTAAAAATCATAATTTTTCCAATATTTGACGTAAAAATTTATTAAACCACCTACTATGATATATTATTTTAATCAGAAAAACAAGCAATTTAATTACCTAATCATTTATAGGGTGTCCCTAATAAAAAAACATGTTTGGGTCATATGTCAAAAATGACAGCTCAAAAAATTTTTGGCTACGCCACTGGATTCTACGGAAAAAAGTGTCTTTATAATGTGCAATTAGTTTTCTCGTATCTGTAATAACAACAAAGCTACAGGACCTTTTCAAAAAGTGAAAAATCGAGAATCACCCTGTATTCTGAAACGCTTCGCGATAGCGATGATCACGCCCATTAAATACCAAATACCCAGTATTCAAATCATATCTTGTCAATTTTTAGGTTATGGTATACCACAAGGATTTACAGCTTACGTACTTCTTCATGAATATACACGAGAATCTGATGTTCCAGCCTATTTGATATTGGACGTTTTCTATAATGAAACATTTTACTTAACAGATCCCTTTTGCCCGTTGCAGAGGGTGTATTGTTTGGTTAATGGCGATAACGTAAGGATATGTTGTTAATAGAGACATTTTGCACTTCTTAAAATAACAGACGTTTTTGGCCTCCTTATGGTTATCGTTATTAAACATAACGATTACAGCAGCAGTTTTAGACGAGATTTGCAGCCTCTTCGAATAAATTTAGCTTGCGTCTGCGCTTTCGACACATAACCTTATTTTTACCTGTAGTTTACCGATTTTAAAGTTTACGAAAAATCAGTACTTACTTTTATTCTCCATAAGTTATATATTGATATTTAAATATATGCAAATAATTCTCTTGATTTTGTTTTCAAAGTCAGATGTAACAATACAGTATAAAAGCAAAGGCAGTAGAATAAAAAGCAAGTGTGCTCAGATTGTAACATGTAAATAGATTACTGATTTAAAACATCCTTAAAAATGCAAGTCCGTTTTAATTTCTTTACACTATTTTATTTTTCTCTACTGCTATGGATTTTTCGCTAATTAGAGCCTATGTATCAATGATATTTTAATTAATACGGCATTAAAATGTCAACCTTCTTAAATAATTGATATTAAAAATTCTACAATCCGACAACCACGCAGTTTAACAATAACGATAACGATAAGCTCTTCGGTATTCATCCGTAACTAAAGGAGTCCCGTATGGTTAATAACGATAACGGATCATGTCTGCGTTACTGCGCAGTCTCAGAATAACGTTAACCACAACGGAATTGCAAAATAAGAGGTGCAAAATGTCTCTAATTTTATTAAAAACAGCATTTGTTATACTTTTGAGCAAAGATCACTTTTAAATACAGTGTGTCCAGGACAAGGATCCTAAGCATGGGAATCTCAGTACCTATTGAGATACAGCTTAGGTTAAATTAGGAAAAAGTTGTGTTTTTAAAAGCTTATTTACATGCCGTTTAGAAACTTGAAAAATTTTCATGGCCTGCTGAGATATTTGGCAAAAACGGAAATTTGACTATATCGATTTTATTTTCTTCTGACTTTATTTGAAGAGATATGAAAAACTAATAACACTTTTTATTGGCACCTTTTAGCTACTACATGATGATATTTTTCAGATCTTATATAGCCTGACGTATTGGTTTGTTAGGAAACCATCATCAACTTTATTTTTTATATGGCTCGAAAAAAAGTACATCCTGTATCTGATCCCATTTCTTATTACAAATTTAACGATGTATCACATGTCATATTTTAAATTTTAGTTATGGATGGTGGAGGGGAGGATAACCATCTTTTATGGCGGACAAGTTGAAAAAGTGGCCATCGGAATGTAGCAAATTGGGATGGCGCCACAGTAGCCAGTGGAAGGGATTTTGGTATTTCTTTCCTTTTTTATTTTGTATCTATCTGTCCTTTTTCATTTTGCACCTCTTATTTTTCAATTTCCGTTGTGGTTAACGTTATTCTGAGTCTGCGCAGTAACGCAAACATGATCCGTTATCGTTATTAACCATACCGGACTCCTTTAATTACGGATGAATACCGAAGAGCATATCGTTATCGTTAACTGCTGTTGTTAAACTGCGTGGTTACGTCGGATTGCTAGAATTTTTATTATCGGTTATTTAAGAAGGTTGACATTTTAATGCCGTTTTAATTAAAATATCATTGATACATAGGCTCACTAATTGGCGAGAAAAATCCATAGCAGTAAGAAAATAAAATAGTGTAAAGAAATTAAAACGGACTTGACATTTTAAGGATGTTTTTAAATCAGTAATCTATTTACATGTTACAATCTGGCACACTTGCTTGTTTATTCTACTAGCAAACCTAACCTTACTTTTTTGTGTTTTTGCTTATACTGTATTACATCTACTTTGAAAAACAAATCAAGAGAATTTATTTGCATATATTTAAATATCAATATATAACTTATGGAGAATAAAAAGTAAGTACTGATTTTTCGTAAACTTTAAAATCGGTGAACCACAGGTAAAAGTAAGGCTATGTGTCGAAAGTCGCATGAACGCAAGATAAATTTATTCGAAGAGGCTGCAAAATCTCTGTCTAAAACTGCTGCTGTAATCGTTATGTTTAATAACGATAACCATAAGAAGGTCAAAAAACGTCTGTTATTTTAAGAGGTGCAAAATGTCTCTATTATTCTGAATACATTACATCTTAAATTTATTTTTGACACTTCTGACAAAATATATGTTTTATACCGAGTGTTCGGCAAATCAATAATAATATTAAGAAAGGGGCTGGTTAAACGACTCGTAAGCATGCAAAATAACATAAATGCCTCTTAGTAAAAGATCGCTGATTTTTGAGATATTAGTACTTACTAACGCTCTTGCTATTTCAGATAAGCAAATGTTTTAATGAAGAATCACTTAATTTTTAAATCAAATCATCAAATATAAGGAAGGTTTAAGGGTTTAAACTGTGTGTTATTTCGAAAGAGAGGACCTTTTTTTTTTAAAAATCATACTTTACTAAGAATTGGTTTTATGGGACTTTCTTTCTTTTTTTTGCTCCACATATTATATAAAAATAATACAATTCGGCCAATCAGTTGATAAAAATGGGTATCTAGATCAAAAGCAAGTCGAAGATATTTACCATATTTACAGAAATATACGATTTTGGGTTTGTGTCTCGGCTAGAAGCAAATGCACTTTTAAAACAAGGCATTAAATTTTATTTAATAATTTTAGGCATTATGGTCTAAAAAACCTAAATAAAACAGCTATATTACAGCAGGTTTTCTTTCCGTAATCATATAAAATGCTATCATGTTCGTGTCCATTTTGCTATCATCTGCAATCTCCGCCTCTCAAGTCAGTTATAAATACCCTGTCTCCCATTGTGAGCAAGCGGTTTGCCGGGGTGCGGAGTGGGTGGTTGTAAGGCACAAAATATGTGTAGCGGTGCCAGGCCTGCCGTCGAGTAGTTGAACCATCTGAACAACGGTTTAACTATAGCCCCGATGAAGCCGGGAATCATATTAGTCCAATATAATATATAAAATGCTATCGTATGTTCAAAACCACGATTTTCGGGTTATCATCCGGCAACTCCGATCAACTCTCCTTTCGTCGGGTTAGCACTCTGGTCTCCACGAGCAAGGAGCTTGTCGGGCAGTAGTGTACAAAACAAACAAGGTAGGCAAACACTGTTATCAGATATTGAACTTCATTCAGAACAACGGTTATTTGGGTCTCATATAAACTCCTGAGCGAAGCCGGAATCATAGCTAGTTTTATATAAAACTAGTTATTGCCCGCGGTTGGCACGCGCAAATTTGCAGTAAACAATTCCTTTTTCCTATACCGTAAAGATTTTGATTATTATTATATACATATAAACTTTTCTTTTAAATTATTCTATCTATTTTAAAGAAAACATTAAAATCCGTTGAATAGTGATAAGAAACTTAATTAAAAAAAATTGATACTTCCTGTATAATATTTTTTTATTGTTATACATATAAAACTTTCTTTTAAATCACATTATTAAAAAACGCATTAAAATTTGTTAAGTAATATCAAATTTTAAATGTAAACTATTTTTTAAACATTCTGTATATTTTTTGTTTTTGCTATTATTATACATATAAACCTTCCTCTTGAATCAGCCTATCTATTAAAAAAACCGCATCAAAATCCGTTGAGTAATATCGAATTTTGAATGTAAACTTTTTTTTTTTAACACTCTGTTTATGTTATTTTTATTATTATACATATAAATTTTCCTCCTCAAAATCCGTTAAGAATGGTTACGTCAATATCCAATTTTAAATGTAAACTATGTTTTTAAACACTCTGTGTATGTTTTTTTGACATTATA
The DNA here is from genome assembly GCA_014170235.1 of Listronotus bonariensis. Taxonomy (NCBI): domain Eukaryota; kingdom Metazoa; phylum Arthropoda; class Insecta; order Coleoptera; family Curculionidae; genus Listronotus; species Listronotus bonariensis. The sequence continues at coordinate 16,526 of JACEGR010007361.1, forward strand.
ATACATAGAAAATATGAATCTTTCTCTTGAATCAGTCTACCTGCTTCAAATTTCTTTAAGTAATATCGAATTTTAAATGTAGTAAACTATTTTTTTAAACAAACACTCTGTATATGTTTTTTCTTGACATTATTATACATATAAACCTTTCTCTTAAATTACTCTATTTATTTAAAAAAAACCGCATCAAAATCTGTTGAGTAATATCGAATTTTAAATGTAAACTACTTTATTAAACACTCTGTATATGATTTTTTGGATACTATTATACATATAAACCTTCCTCTTAAACCACTCTATCCATTAAAAAACCGCATTAAAATCCATTAAGAATAGTAACGTCAATGTCGAATTTTAGTTATAGTTTATCCAAGATAGTCGACCCGTGCCCACTTCGTTGGGCGTTAATGTCTGAACTATTTGTTTAATTATAGTAAAATATAGCCTATACCACTTCTGAATAGTGTGGCTTTCTGATTGTGAAAGAATTATTATGATAGGTTCAGTACTGTCGAAGATTAGCGACTAGAAACCCACAAACTCACAAAGTTAAATACAAACATTCTTGATTTTGCACCCCTTATTTTGCAATTCCGTTGTGGTTAACGTTATTCTGAGACTGCGCAGTAACGCAAACATGATCCGTTATCGTTATTAACCATACCGGACTCCTTTAATTACGGATGAATACCGAAGAGCTTATCGTTATCGTTATCGTTATTGTTAAACTGCGTGGTTGCCGGATTGTAGAAATTTTAATATCAATTATTTAAAAGGTTAAAATTTTTATTGCCGTATTAATTAAAATATCATTTATACAAAGGCTCTAATTAGCGAAAAATCTATAGCAGTAATAAAAATCAAATAGTGTTAAGAAATTCAAACGGACTTGCACTTTTACGGATATTCTAAATCAGTAATTAATTTAGATGTTACAATCTGGCACACTTGCTTTTTATTCTACTACCAAACTTAACCTTACTTTTTGTGTTTTGCTTATACTGTATTGTTTGCATCTACTTTAAAAACGAAATCAACAGAAGTGTTTGCATATATTTAAATATCAATTTATATCTTATGAAGAATAAAAGTAAATACTGATTTTTCGTTAACTTTAAAATCGGTGAACCACAGGCAAAAATAAGGTTATGTGTCGAAAGCGCAGACGCAAGATAAATTTCTTAAAAGAGGCTGCAAAATCTCTGTCTTAAAACTGCTGCCGTAATCGTTATGTTTAATAACGATAACCATAAGGAGGCCAAAAACGTCTGTTATTTTAAGAGGTGCAAAAATTACCAATCCTGATTAAATAGCACGCGTTTTTGTTGCAGGTAAATAAATATATGGATTTTGAAGGCAAACCTTCAACGTATATTCACATTCTTTAAACCATATTATTAACATTGGTATTTAACTAACATTAAAGCAATTTTTTTGATCTGTTTTATTTATAATGGCAGCTAAACAACATTATTTTATGTTTTTTTACATAATTTAAAGGAAATGGCCTTTTTCATAACATTTTATTGTTAAAAATCATGCAAATAAAAATTAGGTCAAACAAAATGTTTATTATGTATTTTGAGCGAATAAAAATAAAATGATGGTAAAATTAGCTGCGTTAATTTCGACCGAAGGTGACCGCTTTGTGCATTTGTTTTCTACGTGGTTTTCTAGCTTTTAGTTTCTTTTTAAAGAAAAGAGTTTTTTTAATAGACATAATTAAATGTATTCATTACCTAATAAGTGTGTGTTGTGTGATTAATTGGTGATGGCTAGTCGAGAAGGCAAGATATTCAAGTAGATCATGTTAGGAGCTGTATAAACATTTTGTTTAAAAACTTTATTAAAAGTTTTAAAGACGTGTTAATAAAAAATATTATATATATTTAATAGTTTTTTGACATACCGATAGATGGCGTAATGGGACAATAAACTACTACGTTTCTGCAATATCTTCGCTTTTTTATCGTCTAAACCGTAACCCATTAGACAAAAATAATTCGAGAGCGGTCTGTGTAGGTGATCTCACTTAGCTTTGAAAGAAATATCTTCGGCTAGTGTAAAAATCTGCATCTCCAAGTTGGACAGTGTTCCGAGAGATGGTACTTTGCATTGCAAGGAAATTGCATGCAGTAAGGAGTTTTTTCCTATTTTAATTTTCAAATAAAAATATCGCATCATTTTAGCTTTTAAAAAAAAGTATATGCGACAATTTTCGTCAATAAGACGTCAGCTTGCTGCTTGGGAGTATCTGCATTTGCCCACTTTCGTGTCTTTTGTTATCTTTTTGCCAATAACTTATTAATGATGGATGCCATCATCTTAAACGCATTTTTTTGCCAATAACTTATTAATGACGGATGCCATCACATTATCTGCAACACGTGGCCTAATAACGGCCAATTGCCCACTTTCGCGTCTTTTTGATACCTTTTTGCCAATGCCTTGCCATTAAAGAGTGTTGGCAATGCCAGTAAATTAAATGTACAACGCCGGCAAAAAATACATTTAATCATCCTTAATTTTCAACGTTTTTAAAAATCTGTGTTTTATATTTATGTTATTTGAAGTAATTTCCATTGGTTTAACAAAATTTAGGTTTGGAAGGAGTGAGGGGGTGGGAGAAGGGAAGATAATTTCTTTGAATTTTTAGTATTTTTCCATGAAAATCTTTCTGTTGTAAAATAAAAAGAAGTTAAATTTACTGGCCTTTTTGAGAGAAAAAGCTCTTTATTTTTATTCTTGACAAAATGGTGAAGTTTAAAAATCTGAGATGTGAGTATTTTTTAGGTTTGGGGTAACACTCAGAGGACCCAAAATCCTGCTTTACTGCGTTTTGATTTGAGCCGAAAATCCGATTGGTGGCCACTTTTTACCAATGGAGTTTCGGCCCCAACAAATTTTATAAATAATAAAATTAACTTTTCCATGGCAACTGAAACGCAGCATATTGAGGAGACAACTTGAAGGCAAATTAAAGAGAAAATTTCAAAATGGAGACCTATGGATCGAACTACTTTTAATCATAGGTGAGACAAATACACATAGATAAAATAGGACGAATAATTTATTAATGATAAGTTATGGGGAAAAAATAATTATATAAAATCATTGTCCTGATTTAGAAGAAAAAAATAATATTAATGGGAAAAGGTTTACTCTTTAACTTATTTTTTTATTTCAAAAAACCGGCTTGCCTTTAGTCAAGATTTACCTAACTTCCGGTTTTACCGGAACTATAATGTTTTTATTTAAAACATGAGTGTGGGCACACAAGTGCCATCTGCTAGGTGGTCACATAACTTTCGAAAAATTGTCGACATTTTCTATACTGACAGTTAATTATGAGACTAGCCACTAGGAGCGCTAAAACCGAGTTATATGCACGTTGTTTTCTATTATTTAAATTAAACGTTTTAAAGCTAGACTCCGGACTAAATTTTAAAATATGAAATATTGGAGATCCGAGTAAATTCTGGGGTGGTAAACATTATCAAAGAAATTTTGAGGTAATCCGGGACATATATCTAGTTAAAAATTAAAATCCTAAAGTTTTAGCGTTTACAACTTAAACCTTCGACTCCGGGCATACATTTATATAGAATTTAGAGCTCGGAAAGAATTCAGGAGTGGTAAAAACCTAATTTTGATGAAGGAAGTACCAGGAAATTGTCCACTCATCCTGAAAATACCGGATGAATGTAGATAAAACCCGGAGCTTTAGCGTGAATTTAAAAGCACGCCTTAAAGTGTAGGTATAAGTTTAGATTTAGAAAAAAAATGCGTTTAATAATGTATCCAATAACGCTACTTATGGAGTTATAGTACTACTACATAGATGGTGCTCCGGGTAATGTTGTACCGGATGAAAAGTACAAAAGTTATTTAAGTTTTGTAGTTTTTATGGAGTTATAGTACTACTACATAGATGGTGCTCGGGTAATGTTGTACCGGATAAAAAGTACAAAAGTTATTTAAGTTTTGTAGTTTTTATCCATTTATTATTAGTTTCGCGATAATAGCCTAGAAACAAAGTCACAATTTTACAGACTGTAGTGTATAATTGATTGTGGATTATAATTTAAAACCCAGACTGAGATTACTTGCTACACCTTTGTCACGGGTTGGCCCGGTTTTGCAGATTGCAGTACCACCGGCATCACATGAATAGAGAGCCATACAGAAGCAAAGGCGAAAGGTATAAATTTGAGTGCGCGTGTGAGAACTAAGCGGCAAGTGTCAATTGATAAATAATATACACGTATTCGTTGTTAGTGTGGTGGGATTTAATCCTACTTCTTTTAAAAAATCTGTGTGTTGTGGACGAAAACTTTATTAGGCTGCAATGGAATCTAAAAGGAGGAGGTGTGCTTACCATCCATGTGCTCTGAAAACACCAATAGCCATTAGCTATTTTGCATTTCCTAAGGATCCCGTAAGGTTTGTAATCATTTTATTTCTTTTGTATGTGTCTGTATTTCAATTAGAACAGAAAACCATTATGGTTGTTGGATTTCTACACCTACTTAAACATTACTAAGTACTAACAAGATGATTTTATAGGTAATTTTTAGGATTTGTTTTTTGGTATGATTCAGGCTTTTGCGTTTTCGAGATTCGGTTCAGGATTTTGGGTTTAAGAGGGCTTAAATATAACAAATATTACTTTTTGACCCGGTAGGGTAATCCAAAGGGGTAGTTTTTACACTTTTCAGTCACTATTTACATATTACTTAAGTAATTGTCTAGTCTATTCTTAAAGACGTTCACAGAGGGGGCAGAGACAATTTCTTCAGGGAGTCCGTTCCATCGTTGTACGATTAGGTTCACGAGAAAGTTCCTTCTGCATAGCCTGTGACTAAGCCCAGTGGTGAACCTTGTTGTTGTTTTTTTTTTTTTAATTTTTTTAGTTTCCGGGGTACTTTATATGACAGAAGTATTTTTATAAACTTTTTAACCTCCCACAAATAAAAAATAACAGCTTCCAGACCTCTTAGGTACATTGATTTAAAGGGTTAAAATTTATGTAAATCCCTATAGGGATCAAAAAGGAAAAATTAGAAATTTGAGACACTTGACAGTGTTTTCTTGCTCTTTATTGATACTCGTGTAATATATTTTAAATAACTCCAAAAGTATGGGGGTAGTACCAAGGGGGTGGTCCTTAAAAATATATTTTTTTAACTGTCTAAACTGCCATTTGTGCTGTTAGAATACTGCCTAAATTTTAATACCTTTTTTAAGATAAAATACAGACACGCACCCCGTAGAAAACCTAAAATCATATTGGCGTTAAATAATTTTTATTTTAAAATAGCGTTATTTAGGAGTTTCAAATTTTGCAAACATGTTTTTAGAATCTGTTTTGTACCCCTTATCTCATTTAAACATATAATATTATACAAAATTATTTAAAGCCCCGGGGTAAAAACTACCCCTTTGGATTGTCCTACCTGATCAAAAAGTAATATATGTTATATTTAAGCCCTGTTAGATTAGTATGCAAAATTTAAACCCAAGATCCTGAACCGAACCTCGGAAACCCAAAAGCCTGAATCCTACCGGTTTTTTTCATGCCACGGGGGCAGTGGACGTGTTAAGTAAAATAGAGATTTTTTTATTATTATCATTACAAAAATTAAACGTATTTATTTATTTACATTTTTTTTGTAGAGCAAAAACTTGGTTAAGAGCATGCAACCGCCTTGACTTGCTTGATAAAGTTGCTGAACTTCACAAAAATTATAGACTCTGTGAAAACCATTTTGAAAAACAGTACCTCTTGGGTGGCCCTGGCCGTAGGCGAGTATTTAATAATGCCATCCCCACTTTATTTGTGCACCGTTTACCAGTAGCAAAAACTGAGACAAGTGGTTTGTCAGGTAAGCAGTATTTTTTATAATTTAAATATAGGAAGGTAAATTTTTACTTGCATACTTATTATTTACAAAACTATAAATAACGCCAAAATTTTTAATTTTCTATAAATGTTAATCACTGTTGTAAAACTCAACCTAGACCCTGATATTTTGTGAAAAACGTTGGGTCTAGTAGTGTAAAAATATACTTAAAAATTCAAGTCCATTCATGGAATAGTTTAAAAGTTATTTAAATTGTTTATCCCAAACAATTTTTTGCATTAACATCAGAAAAAATAGCTACGACAATTTTGAGGGTATATAAACTTTTTTGCCATATAAAGAGATTTCTGATTTAGTGTGTTTTTAGGGCCCTGTCAGGCACATCCAGTCCCTGAAAGCAGATCAGTTCCATTTACTTTGCCAACCAGTCCATCACGATCTGTTGGAAGTCAAACCCCAAAGGCTTTTAATCAGTCTTCGAAAAAACATGAATGGACTCTAAGCGATTTAAACGAAATATGTGACGAGTTGCTGGATAAACCATTAGCAGACATTGTAAAAGCTCATGCAACTTTAAAAAATAAAAAGTATCTTGGTAGAACTTATCCAGTTGAGTACAAGCAGTTTGATTTTACTTTGTATTTTTTGAAAGCAGATCAGTTCTATTTACGTTGCCAACCAGTCCATCACCATCTGTTGGAAGTCAAACCCCAAAGGCTTTTAATCAGTCTTCGAAAAAACATTAATGGACTCTAAGCGATTTAAACGAAATATGTGACGAGTTGCTGGATAAACCATTAGCAGACATTGTAAAAGCTCATGCAACTTTAAAAAATAAAAAGTATCTTGGTAGAACTTATCCAGTTGAGTACAAGCAGTTTGATTTTACTTTGTATTTTTTGAAAGCAGATCAGTTCTATTTACGTTGCCAACCAGTCCATCACCATCTGTTGGAAGTCAAACCCCAAAGGCTTTTAATCAGTCTTCGAAAAAACATTAATGGACTCTAAGCGATTTAAACGAAATATGTGACGAGTTGCTGGATAAACCATTAGCAGACATTGTAAAAGCTCATGCAACTTTAAAAAATAAAAAGTGTCTTGGTAGAACTTATCCAGTTGAGTAGAAGCAGTTTGATCTCACTTTGTATTTTTTGAAAGCAGATCAGTTCCATTTACTTTGCCAACCAGTCCATCACCATCTGTTGGAAGTCAAACCCTAAAGGCTTTTAATCAGTCTTCGAAAAAACATGAATGGACTCTAAGCGATTTAAACGAAATATGTGACGAGTTGCTGGATAAACCATTAGCAGACATTGTAAAAGTTCATGCAACTTTAAAAAATAAAAAGTGTCTTGGTAGAACTTATCCAGTGGAGTATAAGCAGTTTGATCTCACTTTTTATTTTTTGACCCTCGTGCATATGCATTAATAAGCAAAACTTTTTTTTATATTCTATTTTTACTGTCTAGTTTAAATATTTCATTTAAATACTCTAGTATTAGTTGCTACTGCATAATTATTATTATATAACTTAATAATAAGTTTATTTTATACTAACATTATAGATTTAAGTTAACTCAAAAAATACAAATCCATAGAACATAACAAGCAAGATTTCAGCGTTCCCTGACCACCAGACACTCGACATGGGCATTGACCAATTTTCTAATTGGTCCGGTGCCAACTATCTCTATCTGGTGGTCAGGGTAGGTACTAAAATTTCAGGGTACACTGAAATCTCACTTGTGATGCTCTATGGATTTAGGTTAGGATTTAAGGAGAAAAAAATATATCACCTAATATTTAGTTATAATATTTTACAGTTAATTATTTTATTACGTTTAACTTTAATCTGTTTTTTGGAAAATAAAACTTTTTAAATATCTATTGAATTTTATTGTATTTTGAGTTTGTTTAAGTGCATTGGGTATTTCATTAGAGACATTTTTGCAACTCCTAAAATAACAGACGTTTTTTGGCCTCCTTATGGTTATCGTTATTAAACATAACGATTACGGCAGCAGTTTTAGACAGAGATTTTGCAGCCTCTTTTAAGAAATATATCTTGCGTCTGCGCTTTCGACACATAACCTTATTTTTGCCTATGATTCACCCATTTTAAAGTTAACGAAAGATCAGTGTTTACTTTTATTCTTCATAAGATATAAATTCATATTTAAATATATGCAAACACTTCTGTTGATTTCGTTTTTTAAATTAGATGCAAACAATACAGTATAAGAATAACACAGAAAATAAGGTTAGGTTTGTTAGTAGAATAAAAAGCAAGTGTGCCAGACTGTAACATCTAAATTAATTACTGATTTAGAATATCCGTAAAAGAGCAAGTCCGTTTTAATTTCTTAACACTATTTGATTTTTACTACTGCTATAGATTTTTCGCTAATTAGAGCCTAGGTATAAATGATATTTTAATTAATACGGCATTAAAATTTTAACCTTTAAAATAATTGATATTAAAATTTCTACAATCCGGCAAACACGCAGTTTAACGATAACGATAAGCTCTTCGGTATTCATCCGTAATTAAAGGAGTCCGGTATGGTTAATAACGATAACGGATCATGTTTGCGTTACTGCGCAGTCTCAGAATAACGTTAACCACAACGGAATTGCAAGATAAGGGTACAAAATGTCTCTATTATAACGAATTATTCCATAGTGCATAAGCAGGGTTTAATCAATGATCTAAAAATTAAATTTTCAGATCATTGGGTTTAATTCAGAAAATTTTCTCCGGGGGCAAGTTTATTATTCCTGGGGGATCCTGAAGTTACCAAAAAAATATTACTCCCAAAAAAGTTGAGGCGCAAAAAAAAGTTTTCAGGTAACCTTTTGTATTATTAAGGTGCCTCTGAAAGGTCTGCACAAAATGCTACTACAAACTCCTTGGGCCCAGGGTTGGGTCAAATACTAAAAATCGGTATTCGAATACAGAATCCCGAATAGTAACCAAAAAGTATTCGAATACCGGCAAAATGTATTCTGAATACTATTCAAAATACTGAGTATTCGAATACGACCCATCTCTGCTTGGGCCCAAATAAAACGATCTAATGCAAGTTACCTTAGTCAAAAGTGATGGTTTGCGAGATACAAGGTGTCCAAATTTCCATTTTGTTTTAATTATTTATAAATATTTCTTTGATATTAAAAATTTTTGTACAAAATTCGGGTTTCAGTGGTGTTTTAAAGTGAGAAAACCAAAACTGCTTAGGTTTTTGTTGTTAAATGTAGATGACGCCAATTGTAGTGCTCTGCTTATGTTTAAAATCATAATATATTTATAATAATTTTTAAAACATATTAATAAATAAAAAACACCATTTTATATTTCTAATTTGTCAAAATTTTATTATATATTAATTATAAAATTAAAAATAAAAAGGACCATTCCAAATAACGTACCTATTTGTAAATCGTTAATTAAAATTAACGTCAACGCTGCGAAATCTAAACATAAACCTTGAGCAACATACCCAAGAAAAAGAATCCATCCACATCCAACATAGTACAGCCCCGCGTTTGTCGGGCATTTCATGATTTTCGGCTACAGTCCGCACTCCGCAACTATTCGCTGCTGCTGCTGCCTGTTATTTCCCCATCAGCCACTGTCTTTCGCTTGGTTGGCGGCCGCGGCATCTGGCAGCTAAAAGCGAGTGTCGTGTCGTTGATAAAATTTGTAATTGTTATTTATTAGCAGTTGTTTTCATAAAAACAGCAGCGCCGCGAAACGTTACTTCTCTTAAATAAAGTTGTAAATAACCTTTGTTTGGTAAAAATCGTGAAAATTAGCCATTTTTCATTTTGGCTGTATATTTTGCAAGGATTTCCATTTGTTAATGTTTTTGGCTAGTTTAGAGACTTTCGCTATATTATTGGCTGGACCTCGTTTTATTTTAGAGATTTTGATAGTGTTTAGTCGAATCGTTTTCAGTCATTCGTGTTTTTATATACACATATGATACAGATGAGTGTCCGCTAATTCATGGTACACAGAAAAACCACAGATTTCTTATGCAATATACCCATTTAGGGATTTAAACAAACATACCTATATCCAAAAGTTAATGATAAGTGAAGATACGGGGTGTTAAAGAGATATAAATATTTTTTATTCATGCATTTTCTGATAATTTCTGATATAGTTTTAAACATTTTAATAAAACTCGGTATCCAGGAGTTTTTAGATATCAGCCATTTATATCTGCGCAGTTGTAATTATAGCTAATACGATGTTATTGAAGGTCATAGCATACTTTCGGGTGCACTGAACAACTAAAACGTGAATACCTTAAAACGGTTGTCAAGACCGATTCTTACTAAGCATACCTTTTTTGTGCAGAAAGCATAGAGAAGCTTACTAGTTTACATACATACAGAGTAGTAACAAAAAATTGGTAGTTTTAGAGAATTTTAAATAGTGTACCCATCGCCCTCTAGTCTACACACAAAAATTAATATTCGATCTGAAAAGCTAATGTTTAAAAACCCCTAGATACCGTTTTATTAAGATATTTAAAAAGGGGGAAACAATTATCGAAATAAATTTCACTTTTTACTTTTACTATGACACCCCGTATCTTCCTTATTATAAACTTTTGAATATTAGGTATGTTTGGTTAAATCCTAATATTTTGGCATAAGGAATCTGTGGTTTTTCTGTGTACCATTCATTAGCGGACACCCTGTATACAAAGTTTTTAAAATGGTTGTTGACCTTACGGAACCATGGAAAATGTTTTGCTCTTCGCCAGGTACCCTCATCGTCCTGTCGTCGCTTTGATAACTCTTCTTCGCCTCGGTATAATATGGCTCTGGTAAAAAAATATTTTCTTATATATTTTTTTACCAAAATTTCACTACTCTGTGTCAAAATAGACTAAACATCGGAAATGTTCGTAAAATGTCTATATGTGTACTAATACTTCTCTGTTTAACTGTGCAAGATAAAAAAGGACACACATACAGCTATTGCGAATTAGATTTACGGAATATCAGATATCATTATTGAGCAATTGAGTTTTTAATTATTGATTTAACACGGAAACAAAAAATGGGTTAAGTTTTTATTCGACTTTTATTACTCTTGGAGTCAATTTTGCACTATGGCATTAGCAGTTATGTCTATCGAATGCTCCCACCTTTTATGAAATGACATTTTTCTGAAGATTAACTTAACCTTTTTTTCAAATAAATAGCTATCAATGTTTCCCAATTTATCTAACTAACTAAAATTATATTTTTCTATAATTGTAAAAAACAATAAAATATCTTTTTTATAACAATTTGAATATTAGCAAAAATACAGGTACTTTATTCTTAAGCAATAATTACATTTTTGGCCAAACCTTAAAGATAAATGATACAATTTGAAATCTGATGGTTGCTGTTTAGGTTTTCGACCATGCAAAACTTTTTCGTTAAATCAATAATAAAAAAGACACACTGTATATTCTCAGAAAAGGTACCATTTTCTTCCAGTGTATTAAGCGGCACAAACGACAAATCACCGAACTCAAGGTCAGCAAAACAGGGACCACGAAGATCAAAGGAACCGACGTGGACCTTCGTTTCTGTATAGCTCTTTCTCTATTCATGCGGCCTTAGAGAAAGACGAACAACATTAGAAAAGATGAGACCCTACCAAACCCATCTACCGACCCGCAAGCCACGGTATAACATTTGACAAACCAAAGAGGGTACCAAAGTTGGCGTGACGTCACTATTTTGACATCCGAAATTGGTTGGTAGGCATTTAACCAACCAAACTGGGGTACCAAAGCCTGCAAACACCATTTGCCGGCAATATACATTTTTTCATATTGGCATTGATGGTAAAGCATTGGCAATTGGTGGCACATATGCCAACATCTTATACGCATTAAAAAGTCAACCCTAAATAAACACTCAATTGCCAATAAATTTTACATGCAGGCGAACTGCCGGCAAGCATACAAAAATGGCGGCATACCAATCCTGATTAAATAAAGCACGCCTTTTTGTTGCAGGCAATAAATATTGACTTGAAGGCAAACCTTCAACGCATATTCATACTTTTCAAACCATATTATTAACATTGGTATTTAACTAACATTAAAGCAATTTTTTTGATCTGTTTTATTTATAATGGCAGCTAAACAACATTATTTTATGTTTTTTACATAATTTAAAGGAAATGGCCTTTTCATAACATTTTATTGTTAAAAATCATGCAAATAAAAATTAGGTCAAACAAAAATGTTTATTATGTATTTTGGAGCGAATAAAAATAAAATGATGGTAAAATTAGCTACGTTAATTTCGACCGAAGGTGACCGCTTTGTGCATTTGTTTTCTACGTGGTTTTCTAGCTTTTTAGTTTCTTTTTAAAGAAAAGAGTTTTTTAATAGACATAATTAAATGTATTCATTACCTAATAAGTGTGTGTTGTGTGATTAATTGGTGATGGCTAGTCGAGAAGGCAAGATATTCAAGTAGACTGTTAGAGCTGTAAACATTTTGTTTAAAACTTTATTAAAAGTTTTAAAGACGTGTTAATAAAAATATATATATATTTAATAGTTTTTTTGACATACCGATAGATGGCGTAATGGACAATAAACTACTACGTTTCTGCAATATCTTCGCTTTTTATCGTCTAAACCGTACCCATTAGACAAAAATAATTCTGAGAGCGGTCTGCGGTAGGTGATCTCACTTAGCTTTGAAAGAAATATCTTCGGCTAGTGTAAAAATCTGCATCTCCAAGTTGGACAGTGTTCCGGAGATGGTACTTTGCATTGCAAGGAAATTGCATGCAGTAAGGAGTTTTTTCCTATTTTAATTTTCAAATAAAATATCGCATCATTTTAGCTTTTAAAAAAGTATAAGCGACAATTTTCGTCAATAAGACGTCAGCTTGCTGCTTGGGAGTATCTGCATTTGGCCCACTTTCGTGTCTTTTGTTATCTTTTGCCAATAACTTATTAATGATGGAACAGATATCGCAGTTAGGGGCGCTATTTATAGACAATCAAAAACTTAAAAGATAGGTATCTCTTATTAAAGCCGATAAACCTCACACGTTTAGGCACCAATAGACATCAAAGTTTCATCAATTTCAATCAAATACTCATCATAGGTGTCCAGTAACTCAACCGACAAACTCAGGCGATTCCTACAACAGAAAATAAGAAAAAAACTTCATATAAAACATATGTCTCTAAACGTCTTAGTTTTTGAACTACGGGGTAAGTTTAAAACTAAAAATAATAATTTTATATACACTCAGACGTTTAGAATATATTTACAAGTTTTTTCTTATTTTCTGTTGTAGAATCGCCTGCTAATGTTTGTCGGTTGAGTTACTGGACACCCTGTATGTATGTAGGTAATTTGATTGAAATTGATAAAAACTTTGATGTCTATTGGTGCCTAAACGGTGAGGTTTATCGACTTTAATAAAGAGTACCTTATTTTTTAAGTTTTTGATTGTCTATAAAATGGCGCCCCCAGCTTTGCGATATCTGTCAAAATAAAAAGTTATGATGTAAATAAATTTTAAGTTTTAGGTAAAGTGCCCTCTGGCGGTATTTAAAAAAGTACTTTTGTCTTAAAAATTTTAGAATCTGCAAAGCTCGATTTGTGTGCCAAATATCAACTGGATTGGTTAAAAAATAAATGCAATATGGCGAAAAACCAAAATAAAAATTGAACTTGACGGCTTGTAACTCGAAAACGAATGACATTTTGAAAAAAATATATATGAAGCTCTACCCTTATTTTGTCAAGTAGAATCACCCCCTTAAGTTTCGTGATCGATTTTTGAATCACCCTGTATATGTATATCCATTAAAATCAACTGTGGCCGCCGCATGCCACAGGACCTCGGAGCTTTACGTAAAATACTGCAATTCGTAAAAATACGGAATTTCGTGCAGCGTTACGGAATTTCCGTTTTAAAATACGGAATTCTCGTAAAATACGGATTTTGTTGAATTACGGTATTTCGTACAACATACGGCATCCGTGAAAAAAAATACTGTAATTCCGTGACGAAATTCGGCATTTCGTCAAAACGGAATCCGCATTTTTTACGAAAATTCGTATTTTTTCGGAATTCGATATTGTTGCCTGAAATTCCGCATGTTTATGACAATTTCGTATGTGTTACTGGAATCTGCGTTTTTTACGAAATTCCGTATTTTTTCACTGGAATTCCGCATTTTTTACAAAATTCAGAGTATTTTTACGGAATTCTGTATTTCTTGCGGAATTTCCTGCATTTTTTTGCGGGAATTCCGCATATTTTTACGTGATTCCGTATTTTTTCACGGAATCTCGTATTTTTTTACGAAATTTCGTATTTTTACGGAATTCCGTATTTTCTGGAATTTCAAATTCTTTTACGGAATTCCACATCATGTCAAAGTTTTTCAAATATATTTAAATACAAAAATGTAAAGATTAAGTAAAACTAAGTGTAAAACATAAATAAATAAAAATATTATACTAAAATTTTCTTTCTTTATTTCATGTGAAATTTCAGATATAAGTTCCTTATTTAATTCTAAAAACCTTTTCTATTTGACATTTTGCTTAATTATTAAAAATAAAGGCAATTTTTGTTTTGGTAAATTTTCACATTTTTGTACTGCTTGAATCCCCTGTACAAATGAATACACATTTCTTAACGTAAATCTTGTTTTTTTAAGAAGCTAAAGCTGTTGCCGTAGGACTTTCTTGAACATTTAAATTTTTGGTTCATTTGTCCTACTGTAAAAGTCCATCCGTGGACATACCTACTGTAGATATAATTAGACTAATAATTTATTATTGATAAATTATGGCAAAAAATCATTGCATAAAAACATTGTCCTGATTTAGAAGAAAAAAATGATAGCATTAACGGGAAAGGTTTACCCACTAATTTTTATTATTTCAAAAAACCGGTTTGCCTTCAGCCGCAATTCATTTAACTTCCAGTTTTCCGAGAAATATATTTTATGTAAAACATGAGTTTGGGCATACTAGTGCCATCTGCTAGGTAGTCACATAACTTGCAAATAAGTGTCAAAATTTCCTATAATGACAGTGATGTTAATTACAAGACTCGGCACCAGGAGCGCTAATACTAACTATATTGATTTTTTCCAGGTATCGGCAGATACTCGAGTTATGCACTTTGTTTTCTATTATTTAAGTTTTAACTAGTTTTAACGTTTAGAATTTAGGAATTGCAGAAGCAATTAACTAAATTTTAAAACATTAAATTTTGGAGCTCCGAGAAAATTCTGGGGTGGTAAAAATTATAAAGAAAACTCGGAAAATTCCGGACATTAGCTATTTAAAACCAAGGGTTTTAGCATTTAGAACCTAAAGCTTTAATTCCGGGCATAAATTTATATAGAATTTAGAATTCCGAAATAATTCCGGGGTGGTAAATACCTATTTTTTAACAGAATAATACCCGGAAATTGTCAGCGACTCCGGGAAATTCTAAGTTAACTTTAAAAAACCCGGAGTTTAAGGGGTTTATAATTTAAAGGCACCAATGAAGCTTCGATTCCGGGTTTACAATTTTAATAGAACTTAAAAGTTATAGAGCTCCGGGCTATTTTTGAGATGGAAAAACTTAATTTTAATCAGAAAAATACCCGGAAATTGTCTAATAATCCGGAAAATTCCGGATAAATGTCGATAAAACCCGGAGTTTTAGGGTTTTGAATGGTTTGTATATTTAAAAAAGTGTTTTATATTTATTATATAGGAGTTAAGACTAAAACAAACGATGCGTTTGATGACGTATCCGATGACGCCACTTATTAAGTTATAGCGCTATCGCAGAGATGGCGCTCCGGGTAATTTTTACCAGATGAAAATTTCAAAAGGTATTTAAGTTTTAAAGTTTTCAATCGTTCAGTATCGCTTCTCGGCCTTTTGGCTAAGATCAAAGTGTAGTATCTGTTCTTATCAGCTTAATATCTGATACGCTCCGCATGCGGAGCCAGTATATTAAACTGATTTTTGGAAACTGATGGAGGTTAGGGGCTTGCTCCACCTCTATCGCGGGTTGGCCCGGTATTGCAGTACCGCCGGGATCGGCCCATTTAATTTAAATAAATACAATTTTTCCATCTCCTCATAATTTGGTTAAAATTTAAAAAACACTACGTTATACCAAATTAACCAGATCTTTTAAAATATTTTACAACATTCACAGTCACAGAAAACGTACCACTTTTCACTTCAACGCCCATAAACTTGCAGTAATACAGATAACAAAGCATTTTTAAATAATTAATGTATAAATAAATATTACAGAATTATCGTTAATAATAGTGTATTTTGCATGTACTTTTATTAATTCCGGTTTAGACGGAAGTAAACCTGGGTCAATAATTTTAAATGAAACTAAGTGCATTGTCACAAGCAGTTACACATATTTTAATCCCCTTTTAACGAAACATCACAAAATGCAACTTTCTCTTTTAGTAGTTTTTTTCAAAATAAACTACGATTTTTTGCAACTATTGGACATTTTAGTTTTTCCGCTACCTTTTGACAACTAATTTGTCGAATATTTTAGAGTAGGGCTGGCAACCGAAACCGGTTTTCGGTTAACCGCGGTTTTGGCCAAAACCGAAACCGGTTTCATAACCGGTATTCGAATACCGGTTGAACCGGTTTTGAAAAACCGGTTTTCGAATATCGGTTAACCGGTTTTAAAAAGCGGTTTTCAAATACCGGTTTTTCCGGATAATGCGGTTTTTGGTTGGTTGCGGTTTATATCAAAAAAAAGAAAAACCGTTCATTTTGTAAAATCGGATATAGGTTGACAGATTATACAGGGTGGTTCATTTAACCTTAGACAGGCAAATAACCAGAAAACGGCGCATTTTAGAAGAAAATGTTTCTAGTAAGAATTAAAAACTACAACTTACTATAATAATACACTAAATTAAAATTTAAAAATCACCACTTTTCCTTTTCTGTTTTTTTATTAAATAGATTACATAAAAATACAAAAAGAGAAAATAAACGTATCGCATTTCATTTTCTAAATAATGTTGTTTTCTATTATTTAAGTTTTAACTAGTTTTAACGTTTAGAATTTAAGAATTGCAGAAGCAATTAACTAAATTTTAAAACATTAAATTTTTTGAGCTCCGAGAAAATTCTGGGGTGGTAAAAATTATAAAAGAAAACTCCGGAAAATTCCGGACATTTCTAGTTAAAACCAAGGGTATTAGCATTTAGAACCTAAAGCTTTAATTCCGGGCATAAATTTATATAGAATTTAGAATTCCGAGATAATTCCGTTTAGAATTTAGGAATTGCAGAAGCAATTAACTAAATTTTTAAAACATTCAATTTTGGAGCTCCGAGAAAATTCTGGGGTGGTAAAAATTATAAAGAAAACTCAGGAAAATTCCGGACATTTCTAGTTAAAACCAAGGGTATTAGCATTTAGCACCTAAAGCTTTAATTCCGGGCATAAATTTATATAGAATTTAGAATTCCGAGATAATTCCGTTTAGAATTTAGGAATTGCAGAAGCAATTAACTAAATTTTAAAACATTCAATTTTTGGAGCTCCGAGAAAATTCTGGGGTGGTAAAAATTATAAAAGAAAACTCAGGAAAATTCCGGACATTACTATTTAAAACCAAGGGTTTTAGCATTTAGAACCTAAAGCTTTAATTCCGGGCATAAATTTATATAGAATTTAGAATTCCGAGATAATTCCGGGGTGGTAAATACCTATTTTTTAACAGAATAATACCCGGAAATTGTCAGC
Organism: Listronotus bonariensis; assembly: GCA_014170235.1. Taxonomy (NCBI): domain Eukaryota; kingdom Metazoa; phylum Arthropoda; class Insecta; order Coleoptera; family Curculionidae; genus Listronotus; species Listronotus bonariensis. The sequence goes on from JACEGR010007361.1 coordinate 34,195, forward strand.
GACTCCGGGAAATTCTAAGTTAACTTTAAAAAACCCGGAGTTTAAGGGGTTTATAATTTAAAGGCACCAATGAAGCTTCGATTCCGGGTTTACAATTTTAATAGAACTTAAAAGTTTAGAGCTCCGGGCTATTTTTGAGATGGAAAAACTTAATTTTAATCAGAAAAATACCCGGAAATTGTCTAATAATCCGGAAAATTCCGGATAAATGTCGATAAAACCCGGAGTTTTAGGGTTTTGAATGGTTTATATATTTTAAAAAGTGTTTTATATTTATTATATGGAGTTAAGACTAAAACAAACGATGCGTTTGATGACGTATCCGATGACGCCACTTATTAAGTTATAGCGCTATCGCAGAGATGGCGCTCCGGGTAATTTTTACCAGATGAAAATTTCAAAAGGTATTTAAGTTTTAAAGTTTTCAATCGTTCAGTATCGCTTCTCGGCCTTTTGGCTAAGATCAAAGTGTAGTATCTGTTCTTATCAGCTTAATATCTGATACGCTCCGCATGCGGAGCCAGTATATTAAACTGATTTTTGGAAACTGATGGAGGTTAGGGGCTTGCTCCACCTCTATCGCGGGTTGGCCCGGTATTGCAGTACCGCCGGGATCGGCCCATTTAATTTAAATAAATACAATTTTCCATCTCCTCATAATTTGGTTAAAATTAAAAAACACTCCGATATACCAAATTAATCAGATCTTTTAAAATATTTTACAACATTCACAGAAAACGTACCACTTTTCACTTCAACGCCCATAAACTTGCAGTAATACAGATAACAAAGCATTTTAAATAATTAATGTATAAATAAATATTACAGAATTATCGTTAATAATAGTGTATTTTGCATGTACTTTTATTAATTCCGGTTTAGACGGAAGTAAACCTGGGTCAATAATTTTAAATGAAACTAAGTGCATTGTCACAAGCAGTTACACATATTTTAATCCCCTTTTAACGAAACATCACAAAATGCAACTTTCTCTTTTAGTAGTTTTTTTCAAAATAAACTACGATTTTTTGCAACTATTGGACATTTTAGTTTTTCCGCTACCTTTTGACAACTAATTTGTCGAATATTTTAGAGTAGGGCTGGCAACCGAAACCGGTTTTCGGTTAACCGCGGTTTTGGCCAAAACCGAAAACCGGTTTCGAATACGGTTAACCGGTTTTGAAAAACCTGTTTTCGAATATCGGTTAACCGGTTTTAAAAAGCGGTTTTCAAATACCGGTTTTCCGGATATGCGGTTTTTGGTTGGTTGCGGTTTATATCAAAAAAAAGAAAAACCGTTCATTTTGTAAAATCGGATATAGGTTGACAGATTATACAGGGTGGTTCATTTAACGGACAGGCAAATAACCAGAAAACGGCGCATTTTAGAAGAAAATGTTTCTAGTAAGAATTAAAAACTACAACTTACGATAATAATACACTAAATTAAAATTTAAAAATCACCACTTTTCCTCCTCTGTTTTTTACTAACCAATAAACCAAGAAAAAACACCGAAAATAGAATACCAATTTTAAATAAAGAGGGAAAAAATAAATAATGTATATATGTATGGAATCTTTACATCACCTTTTAGAATCTTGCATTTTATTAACAGGGATGTTATATTTTTATTCTTATTTATATTTAACCAATTTATTTTTAAGAATCATGGGCTAATCCGTAATCAATGCAAAAACGATTAATAGAGAATAATTACTTTCCGATTTTCCGTTAACTGTGGTTTAGAAAAGCCTTTTTCGGTTTTGAGCACCGTTTTCGGTTTTAAAAACCGATTTCGTTGTATCGGTTTTTCCGGTTTTAAAAACCGGTTTCGGTTTTAAAACCCGGTTTTTAATACCGGTTTTTAAATATTCGGTTAACCGGTTTTAACCGAAAACGGTTTTGTTTTTTCCGGTTTTTGCCAGTCCTAATTTAGAGTAAACGGTTTTAAGTAAGTAATATAATTAAATCAAATTTACTTCAGGTAAAACCGGAACTTTTTTTTATTATTTAGGCAAGTTTTTCATTACACTTTTTACATAAATCTTAAATGTTAAAATGAATGTTGAATATGATTGACATAATGTACATGTTTATCTATTTTACAGAGTTTCAGAAGCTTTCAAAATCGCTTTGAGGATATTTGAAACTAATGCGATGTATGGTAGGACCAATACAGAGGCAGTTATGGATCTAAATAAGGCTAATTCTCAATATGATGTAAGTTTAATAATGGAGGTTTTTAAGGAAAACTATTATTCTACTCACTTGCGTGCGCAAAGTCCGACTTTACGTATATTTACGTTAGAAAATGTAATTGATTGTTAGAGCAACAACAAATAAATGTGAAAAGTGACAAATACTACTTGACGTTGAGAAATATAAGAATAGAAATAAATATGTATGTTTCTATTACTTTTTTTAAGACATAGAAAAATATTGTTCCTAACACTTGAGCAAATTGTCTTTTCCGCACTTAAGCTTATTTTTAACACGCTTTTATTAGCTTGGGTTGTATCTATCTATCTATCTATCTATCTATGTAACGGAATCTTGAGCCTAATTTTTACCAACTTCCAGCGATTCAATTTCTTTGAAACTTTGCACACGTATCAAGGACCGATGACAATGCAATAATTTAAAAACAGTATCCCGTTATCCTGATTAGGACTGCCAGGATAAATAAATTCCTTTACAGATCCTAATGCGTACTCTTGACAAAATGGCGAAGGAATTTTTAGTGAATAAACTGGAGCATTTATTTTTAAAAAACTAATTGATATATCGAACTAAAAAATGAAAAATAAATAATAGTTTAAAAAACTAAAAAACACGCTTTTATATGCAACCGAACTAAAAATTAGAAAATAATTTTTCATTACAAAGAGTTTGTCACTTCAGAATAAAAGCGTGGGGTGCTTAATATATTAAATGTTATAATTATTCTATTTGCAAATATCTATGAGGGAAAAGTTATGAAAAAATAGTAAAATGCACCCCACGCTTTTTACTCTGAAGTGACAAACTCTTTGTAATGAAAAATTATTTTCTAATTTTTAGTTCGGTTGCATATAAAAGCGTGTTTTTTAGTTTTTTTAAACTATTATTTATTTATTCCGAACTCCGCTTCACATCGTTCGTCTAACTGCTTTTGCGTGTGAAAAAGTGCCACTTTTCGCACTTGTTAGGAAAATAACTGATACATTTCAAAAATTAATGTTTTGAGAGAGCAAATAAAAATCTGCACCTCATATTTCCGTGGTTTTGTTCCCTTTGGTATTCCAATCATGACAATTTTGGTATTTGAATACTGCTTTCACATTTCGGTATTCGAAAGCGCCGGTATTCGAATCTCAAAAGTATTCGTCGAATGCTTCAAAAGGGTATTCGAATACAGAATCCCGAATACTAACCAAAAACGTATTCTGCCGAATCCCGAATACCAAACACACCATTGTATTCGAATACCGGCAAAATGTATTCTGAATACTATTCAGAATACTGAGTATTCGAATACGACCCAACCCTGCTCATAATAAACGAGAGATAAAATGTATTCTTTCATATATTTTTGGGTTGCACTAAACCACTTAAATGCAAATATTTATCTTGAAAACGGTTGCTCAGAGCCATTCTTACAAAGTATACCTTTTTTGTGTAGAAAGCATAGGAAAGTTTACTGGTTTACTTGGATGTGACATACAGAGTATCCCAAAAGTTGGGACGTTTTGGAGAAATTTGAGTAGTGTAGCTAGCCCCCTCTAGTTTAAACATAAAATTAATATTAGATTTAAATAGCTCATGTCAATAAACCTCTAGATACCGAGTTTTATTAAAATATTTAATCAAAACGTATCAAAATTTTCAAAATAAATTAAAAATCTTTTTCACTTTGAGACCCTTTATCTTCCTTATTATCAATATTTGGGTATAGGTATGTTTGGTTAAATCTTGATGTTTCGGCATAAGGAATCTGTGTTTTTTTGTGTACCATGAATTAGCGGACACCCTGTATAACTATCACATACCATATCAGTCAAAACATACTTGATAAAAGAAGTAAAACTGCCGATTTAGTATGTCTATAACCAACGATCCATTTACACTGTGTAATGGATTTTTGGTATAACCCAGACCATTTATGACTATTATCTTAAATCAGATTATTATTTTGTACAACTCTTATCCAGGAAGTGAAATTTATTTCTGGTCTGCGTGGAAAAAAATATTTAAGGTTCTCTCTTATTAATTAATTTAATCGCTTTCTCTATTATGTAGATATTTGTTTCATATTTTAAAAAGTAGGACACACACATTTTACAAAAATTATGTGGATAATAATCCTACTCGCAGAGTCCGAAGGCGGTTTTATGTTGCATGCTGCGTTTCAGTTTGCATTACACATGAATATGCCGCAGAAAAAAATTATCTTAAAAGCATTAATTATTTAGGAAATCCTAATTTCTTAAAAACATCAGCTATCCGTCATTAAAAGTTTAAATTTATTAATTTGTATACAGGGTGTTGATTTAAAAATTTACCACTCAAGTTATCTGCGGAACTGGAGAGAGAAAAAATGGTTGGTGCCCCTTCAACCCCTTAGTACCCAGGGCTACCACCCCAAAATGCTTAAATCGAGAAGGGGTCGAGTGATATCATCATTTTAAAGCTCCTGACGAGAACTTTATAACTCTAGAATATTAAAGTCAATATCTTTACCTAGATCAAAATGGCGATCCTTCAAAAATTACCCAAAATACCTAAATGGAATGGCCGTATTTCCAGTAATAAAAGATGTACTTAATGTGGTATTTTGTGGCACTCTGTATATTATGTTACCAATAAAAAGATCTTTAAAAGAGCTTGTAAATAAACATATTTTTGATTTTTCAAAAAAATGGATTCATGATAAAAATCTCCTGCATACACCGACCCTCACAAAAACATTGATCCACATTTAAATAAATCACAACATATACGAGGTAGGTAGGTGTGGAATTAATCGAGATATGACATATTAGAGAAGAAACTACCTTTATTTTTAAACTTGGAGAAAAATAATATTTGGAAAACTTGTTTGGAATTAAAAGTTGCGTCATATTTTAGAAGAAAACCTTCTTCTATTGACAAGTTGGAAAAAAAAAACTTACTTCTCCAACTTACCCTCGCACTGACCTATAGAGATAAGATCGAGACGAAGGTGGACGGTCGTCAAATAATATACTGATGCCTCTAAAATTTCAAAAATGTCAAAGATTTGTTATTCTTAAAGCATTTAAGTACATTTAGATCACTTCAGAAAACAAACATACATTTTTGCTTTTTTTTAGTTCAATAAGGCTAAACTTTTTTTAGACCCTTTTAAAATAATATTCTACATCGTTTTCGTCTTATAGAGAACGCCTTTTGCTTTTCCAGATTTTTAAATCTATTTTTCTTCATTTTATACAGGGTGATTCAAAAATCGATCACGAAACTTAAGAGGGTGATTCTACTTGACAAAATAAGGGCAGAGCTTCATATATTTTTTTTCAAAATGTCATTGTGTTTTCGAGTTACAAGCCGTCAAAGTTTAATTTTTATTTTGGTTACTGGACACCTGTATGTATGTAGGTAATTTGAATTAAAATTGTTTAAAACTTTAATGTCCATTGGTGCCTAAACGGTAAGGTTGGATCGACTCTTAATAAAGAGTAACTTATTTTTTAAGTTTTTGATCGTCTCATAAAATGGCGCCCCCAGCTTTGCGATATCTTTCAAAAATAAAAAAGTTATAAAGTAAATAAATTTTAAGTTTTAGGGTAAAGTGCCCCTCTCTGGCAGTATTTAAAAAAAGTACTTTTTGTCCTAAAATTTTAGAATCTTGCAAAAGCTCGATTTCCGTGCCAAATATCAACTGGATTGGTTAAAAAATAGATGCAATATGGCGAAAAAATTAAAAAAAAAAATTGAACTTTGACGGCTTGTAACTCGAAAAGCGAATGACATTTCAAAAAAATATATATATATATAAAGCTCTACCCCTTATTTTGTCAAGTAAACAATTACCCTCTTAAGTTTCTGGTGGATCGATTTTTAAATCACCCTAGTATTTAGATTAATTTAATGATTTAAATATTGTAATGGAAACAAGAAAATAAATTTAAAAATCTGAGAAGTAAAGCCGTTTTCTGTAAGTCCAAAAACAGAAATGAAACATTAATCTAGAGGAGCTCTTAGAATTTTAGCCTTATTCATAGGAATGTCTTATTGAACAAAGAAAAAAGCAAAAAACTTACGTTTGCTTTTGAAGTTATATAAATGTGCTTAAATCGCTTTAAGAATAACAAAAACTTTGACATTTTTTTTTTAAATTCAAGGGTAATAAGGATTATTTACGACAATTAATTAGTTTGATCTAATCTTTATAAGTACAGGGATTTTAAAAGCGCAAATTCGGTACCCTTGAAAATAATACAAAAAAACATAAAAAAGGGCCGCCTGCAATCGGACTATTTTATACAAAGGCGCCGCTATCCTTTACAGCGACGCGCCGATACACTATGGGATAGAAATCCATTATTTTGGCCAAAAGCAACTTTGAAATTTTAATGGCTTGCGCTGTGTATTTCAAAGTAGATACTCCAAACTACATGTACGCAAAATTATAAAAAGGATATGACGACTTTTATTGGGGTAATAAGAAACTTGAAAATGTATTTGCAAGTAAACATAAATATACAACATTTAATCTACCTAGTTTATTATTAGCCTTGTTTACTAAAAAATAGTAAAAGAGTTTAAATAATAAGAGCTATTGTTGTGTTTCCGATGCAGTCTCGCGAAGTCTCGCTACTGTTTGTCAAAGATTTTTTTACCTTTTCTTTATCAGTTTTTGTACTTACAACTGCCTTCCTACTTTTTGCTACTTCTGAGTGTAAGGACAGATACAAGATTTTTTTTATAATTTACAAGGTTTTCCATTTTAAAATTGAATATGTTTTGTCCTACACTGTATATCCTAAAAGATAAAAAGCATTCTTGATGAAAGATATGGATTCTACAGAATCTACCCAACAAAACAGTGTTTTTTATTTATTTTATACGTTAAAAAATAAAAAAAGTTGGGAAGATGTATCTCTATTACGCTTCTAAGAATAATTTAAAATTATTTTTCAGATTTGGATGGTCATATTTCCGAAACTAATTGAGATAGACACATCAAATTAGTTTAAGATTTAAAAGTTTTTTGGTGGTGATATAATATTCAGGGTATTCCATTAAAAAATCATACCTATTGTCGTACTCTGTATATCATATGAGATAATAATCATCGGATTACTGATTAGAATACTACCGAATTAACCAAACAAGCTGACATTTTAGTTTATTTTGTAGAATGTAAAATAATATATGTTAACGGGGGTGTAAATTCATATAATAACGGATATAATAAGTTTTAGGTTCTCTAAAAAGCAGTTGTAATCGATTTTTAATATTTTTCCAGTACAAAGCAGCCTCATTTTAATGTTAGATTGGTAAGTTTGAGAATTCTGGACCAAAAAAATCTAATTCTATCCCATAGATGCGATGACCAGCTGCATCAACCGGCATATCATAAAAGAAATATAGCAAAGGCGGCCGCGAAGACAAGCATGCTGATTTATTTGCTTTAAACTTTTTGTGATTTTTTTTCTTATCAAAGAGCACTGAATTTACATTTTTAAACCGTGTCAAAAAAAAAATCTGGTCCTTGATAGCGTGTGTCAAAGTTCCAAGAGTTTGTAGCGCTGGAAATCGGCAACAGTTAGGCTGAATGACTCCGTTACATAGATATGACTACGATGGTTGCAACGAAGCTAATAAAAACGCGTTAAACATACACATACAGCCTACAGAAGTAACAGAGTTTGCTTTAAGTGTTTTTATACAGAAACTACCCTGGTCGAGTGTTATCAGTATGGGTATTTTTTGGAACGGTATTTCAGAAGTTTAGTTTGTAGACAAAACTTTTTAAAGAACATTTTAGTTTTTTTGTTTAATATTTATTGTAAAATTAATATTTCGTTTACATCAGTTGGTGTAATCATTTTTTGAGTCCAAGAGCCTCGTGAGCGGCAGACCCGTTATTTGTAACGACTGAAAGTTTGTCAGTGTATGCTCCCAATATAGGTAGAAGCAATAGTATTTATTTATTTACTTTTTTTTAATTAAAATCATTACATTACATAGTAGACTATGAGGTTTGACTAATAGTGGCTATGACAGGCAAAATCAACAGAAAAGGATTAACAGACGGAAAAGATTAAAGTTGTATTTATACAAACGAATTAAGTTAAGTTAAACTAAACTAGATTTTTTGATAATAATAAAGCACTAAATTTCAAAATGACAAGGTTATGTCACGCTAACTGGTATTTTTATTGTTCATAAATATGAGGCGATTATAATGTAACAATTTTTAAAAATATATTAGCATCTAACTAGCAAACGGGTTAACCGAAAAATTTAAAGTTTTTACCATGTACGTAGATTTGCATGCTCTTCAATAAACTTCAATAGAATTTTTCTCTAAAATAATTAGGGGAGCCAATAATTGACCCCATTAAAAATTACATGGGATTTCATATGTCCCGCCCGACGATGCATCACCCGGTATGTTACTAGGATAAATTATATGTTGTGAAGGCAGCTTTTTAAAAAATTGTCTTTTGGGACACTCTGTATAAATTAAAATATTTTTAGGGCATGCCTATTTAGAAACCCTACAATTCTTATAAAAAAGTCTTTTCATATCTTGTTAAATAACAGAAATATTTCAACTTCCCTGGACCATAAGACCTCACCAAAATGTTTGTCTATCAAGGGGTTGGAACTGTCAAAACCGTCTGGCGACTGAGGAAATATCTTCTAATAGGTATCCAAGTAACATACTACATAAAATTCAGCTTTTACAAAATAAAGAAGGTTAAGTCTTAATTCATTAACCTTTGGTACCTGGTCCCTGCAAAAGCCACCATGAGTCAAAAAGTTGGGAGCATGTACTGAGAAACTTGCAACTTTTACTAAATAACTAAGGTCTGCCGCTCATACACTATGTTTATATTAAATAGTTGAAGCTGGGTTGAAAACAAGGCGGCTTTGAAGCGAATTTCAAGTCTACGTGTTTATTTCGGTGGCTTGAAAATCGAGGTCAAGCACATTTCAGGCCATCGTCATACGCATGCGGCAGTTTTGCATCCAACTTCACCGTAGAAATAAATCAAAAAACAAACCTCACTTTTTAATTCGTCCCGTTTGGTGTGCTGTTGTTGTGTGAGCGTGTTTTAAAGTTTTTTCACCTGTTTCTCAATTCATAGTTTTTATAAAAATGTTGAAATCATAATATGAAATTGACACTGATGACGTTCGAGGAAGCATTCATCTGAAGTTAGGCAGTTATTAATCCCGCTTGAATCGTTTATATCGTGTTTCTAATCGGCTTCAGTGAAGTCAACCCTACTTATTTTCAGGCTTGACTTGACGATTCAAGTCCCTTTCAAGCGCGTTTATATCGCTTTTTTCGCCACTTTAAAAGCCGCTTTAACTCAAGCTAGCTTCAACTATTCGATATAAACGTAGTAATAGGCTCTTACACTAAAGTGACCACACGTTCCGATTTTGGCGGGACAATGTGGCCGCTTTTATCGGAGCACTGTCCCGCGTCTAGAACCGCCTGAAATCGTTCTTGAAGAATGTAAAAGACTGCAATTAAAAGGAACACTTTGGTGTCGTTCCGAGCGGTTCTGGCCCTAAACAAGGAATACACCAAGGCTGTGTGAGGGGTTACTGTCAGTGAGTCAATTTTTAAGTCTTGGGAGCATCTTCGACCAAGTAATTAGGTTCTCATACTTTTCAATGTAAGTGGGAAAAAACTAAAAAAGTGGAACCCCTTTTTGTTTATCTTTGGTGGGTACTGTTTTTTTCTGTTTGTATTTTTTTAAACCCATATTTAGTTTGATGTTAACTGATGTAAAAAGTTATAATAATTGAAATTATTTTCTAGTTGCTTATTAAACTAACTAAAATACTGTTGGGTGTTTCCATTTTAAAAATAAATTATTATAAAACTACTAACTGTGTTTTTTTACTTTTCTGATTTCTATTAGTTAGGGTAGCTGCTTTCGGACAAGCACTATCAAAACATATTTTAAAGTAAGTCAAAGTCTGGTCTATATAAGGTCACGACATTCGGCCATATTGCTTTGACGTGTTTATGACGTCACATCTCCCAATTTTCGGCCATGTTGTTCAGTGCCGGAGATATACAGTTTATTGTATTATTAGAACAACCGTTTACACAACAGTTTTTAATTATTAATAAGTTGTAAATTCTTTTACTTTAAATAAAAACATTTGGAATTACATCTTTTAACAAATATCACTTCCAAAACAATGCAAATGAAATGCGCAAATTCTAGACGCCACTGGATTGATCATCGGCTTTGATTTTACCCAGTCTTGCCAACTTTTCTCCGTGGAGTGCCCTTCCTTGCGTCCCCGACATCGAACCGCCTAAAAGTTGAGGATATGTCGCAACCTTATAAATATAAAACTAACCTTGAAAGTAAGCAACAATAATATGAGGCTAGTTCCAAAATTTCATAACTGCATCTATCTTATATAAGTATTTAATACAAAACTGAGATAAATCTCCCAATAAATCTATTTTTCGGCGCTGAATAAATATGTTAAGTCCATCGACTACATCCATAACAGAATATTGAAAATTTAGGAAAAAAAAGTGCATTATGTTCAATAGAAAATTCAATTTATAGGTTCTTTGTTGGTAAATGTTTACCTATTGGACATGGAGACTATTTTGACGTATTTTTGCATACAGGGGGTTTTTCTCGCGACGCTGATTACGAATATCAAATAATTTTGGCGAAAATGTTTTGTTCTCGAGATATTCATTATCAGACTTGAAATTTAAACTAGTCCCTATTTTTACTATATTCCTCCTTCTTCTTGACACAATAAAATTCTTGATTTAAAGCAAAGGGTCACACAACATTTAAATTTCACTCTTTAATATCACCTTTTTTCTATGCTTTTTACATTTTTGCATTGAAAATTACATAGCTTTACTTTTGATAATGCCAGCAACCATACCTACACATAGGGCTTTATGGCACACTAGGATTGAAAATGATTCAAAGTAAAGCTATGCAATTTAATGCAAAAATAATGTAAAAACGTAGAAAAACGGGGTTTTAGAAGGTGTAAATCAAATACTGTCTGCCACTTTTGCTTTAAATTAAGAATTGTATGCAAAAAGAAGTGGAAATATAGTAAAAATGGGATTAGTTTGAATTTTTAGATTCGTGATCCGCGCAACAAAAAACCCCCGTATACCAAATTTCATCCGTACCGGAGTTTAAACAAAATATTATTTGGCTTTTCTCAGAACAAAATTTAAGTGTTTATTTAACATTTTAAGAAAATTAAAACTTTTATACATTATAAGGAACACATCATTCTGCTCTTCAGATAATATGGGTCAAAAGTTATTATTGCTTTAAAGAAATAAAATAATGAAATATTCAACATTAAGTTGCTGGCAATACAAAGCTTTTCAATCCATAAAACAAAGGTTCATTGGCACTCGGTTGAAATCATTCGAGCACCGCAATGTACAAAACAAAATCTTAACAAGACGCCAGACGAGAACTGGGCCAATGGTTTGCGTCTCAAAAATGTGGTAAATAGTTTACCAAAAATGTGGTAAACAGTTTACCTAAAAACTTATAAACTTGTTAGAAGACTGGCGTCTTGTTAAGATTTTATTTTATTGAATTAAAATGATTTCAACCGAGTGCCAATGAACCTTTGTTTTATAGATTGAAAGCTTTGTATTGTAAGTAATCTCATTATTGAATATTTCATTATTTTATTTCTTTTTAAAGCAATAATAACTTTTATTATATTATGTAAGAGCAGAATTGTTCTTTATAATGTATAAAGAAGTTTTAATTTTCTTTAAAGTGTTAAATAAACTTTTAAATTTTATTCTGAGAAAAGCCAAATAGCATTTTGTTTAAATTTAATCTCCCAGAAAACAAAAATACTTTATCAAATCTTGAGTTGCACGCACGTTTCTAGAAAATTACCGAATTTTTAGATGACAACGTTTCATTTTTGAGACATCCATCATCAAACTTAGAAGCAAATTATCCTCGAAATTATCCTTTTTTCTTTCACTATATTCCCCCCTTTTGTACATATACCTAGTTCTTGATTTTCAGGAACCTAAATTGGCAGTCAATATTCTATAAACACCTTTTAATCACTAAGTTTTTAAATTTAATTAGTGCTTTAAGTAAAAATCCTTAAGTCTGAAACAAATATATTGCATTCTGCATGAGCAATCGGTTTTGGTACATCGGCGAGTAATAGAATAACAAAACAAGCAGTATATTGTGTCACGCATGTTTACATGCCGGTATTTAGTTAGACTGTCTATTTCTTTTTAGTTAGACTGTCTGTTCCTTACATTTGCCTATGTATTATGTTATTTAGCTCAACCGGTATATAATGCTTAAATAGCAAAAGTACAAACTTAAGTTATTGGCGTTGTTGTGGATGGAGTACTTTTGATGGTCCATATAAGTCGTTAAAAGCAAAAAAACATCTATTATTTGTGCTCAATGTATAAAACAGAATAACCAGTCCTTAAAAATACCATATCTTGATAAATTTATCTTAACTTACCAAATTTCAAATTAGAATTTGCACACCACACAAAATCAAAGCACAAAATTAAACCTAACTACTCTAGAAACTTTCTTTGAAAACACTAAAAACAAAAAACAACGCCGGACTGCTACAGGACGCGGGAATCACCAGACGATTGCAACGATTCTTCTTCTTGTCCCTTAACAGGTCATACACAAAATTAGCTATTAAAAACATTTATGTTTTTGCCCTAAAAAGTTCTACAGTCGATGTAGTTGATGCCAGAGCGACTATCTATAACCTTGAAAATAGTTCAATGGCGATAGCGTGGTTTGAGTGTTTTGACACGAATGTCAAAAATTAGTTTATCGAACGACGAGAAATGTTTGGAGTTTGGGTCTGAAAAGTCTTAAAAATAGAATGTTCTAAAGGCATTACTTTCAAAATATCCAACCGAAGAAGGAAAGTGAAGATTGTAGGCACTTTGTCAACTGCAGCTGTTATTTTACAATGTAGGTTAACGATTTTTTTTCTTATTAGCTACTTTAGGTTCTTTTTCTTATCTATGACTAAATTTCTATCTGGGCCGTTTCGTTTTTGGCCGATCTGGTTACTACTGGGTATACATTGAATAACTTTTTAATGCCTTAAATAAAATCAGCAACACATTGATTAATCAATGGTATGTAAAGGGGTCAGTTTTGTATTTTTTATAAAAGTACTATCTACATAGAGAGTTTCAAAACAAATTCGAGAACTTAAGAAGGTAATTTCTTGTACACAATAAAGTGTAGTTTGCTGTTTCAACATGGGGTCAAAAGTCAACCCTTAGGGTACCAAAATGGCGGAAAAATAATATTTTTTTACTTTAAAAATGGAAAGCGATGGAACAATTAATTTACCTATATCAGAATATATTGTTTTCTTGTTTGGGCATCTAATAAAATTTTATCCCTTTTGACATTTTTTATTCTGGTTTGGTCACCTAGATAAAATGCCTAATTATTTGTTCTTATTTGGTACCCTAGGTGTGCATATAATTAATTAATATAGACATAGTCATTCTAAGTTTCCACGAGTGCTGTAATGCACATTAGCCAATCGTGAATTTGAATAAAACCCATGTGTAAAGACTTCTAAATAAATATCTGTCTTATTGCATTTCAATAGTTCTGTTATTATTACAGAGTATAGGTGGGGGATCATGGTTAGTTCTGGTTAGTTATATCTTTTTTTTAATTCCTTAATTAAACCCAAGATTAATACACACTTTATAAATACACTTCAGAATTATATGCCCACTTTTAGGTTACCAAACTAGAAAAATAATTATGCATTTTTGTAAAGGTAAAATTTTATGGTGTCCAAACAAGGAGATCCCAAATCAGCATATTACTTTTATGAAAACACATTATATACATATTTTTGTACTTGTATTTATACTTTTTCTCGACTTTTTAGAACTTGTGAAAGGGGGTTAAAATAATTTTCCAGTATCATTTTGTCAACTAAATTTACAGAAAAACTTGATATATATTTTTTGTATTTAGAATTATTAAGAACTTTATTCAGAAACCTTTCAAGTTAATAAAAGCTATTTATATTAATTATATCTACAGATGAGCAGCAGTCATCAGTACCTTAAAGCTTCAAGTTCCAAATCAGTTACAACTCGTCTTGGTGATATTGAACATCTGTCTCAATTATCAGAAAATCTGTCAGCTCTTTGCTTAAGCCAGGAATATTCTGATGTCACATTAGTTGTTGAAGGACAAAAGTTGTATGCCCACAAGGTTTGTAGCATCTTTTTAAAATTTATATGATGTAATTTGCAGAAGAAGAATGTTTATTCAAGTCAGTGGCGGCTCGCGGGTCTAAAAACAGGTGTAGTGCAGAAAGAGAAAAAAGCGCATTCACCATTTTAGCAAAATTGAAAATACTCAACTATCAAAAGTCTAAGTAAAACGTCGTAATATCTTAACTTACCTAAATTTTATACACCAAATCAATCCTTCTATCTTTTAATGCAGCAAATTTATCATTTATATATTCATAAAATGGTTAAGTTTTTATCAGTTCCTGTATAAGCTTCTTTTAAATTGAAATATTTGCCAAAGATAAAAGTCTATCTTGGGATATAGTGTTTCATAAGAAAGTTTTTAAACGCTTAACACAAGAAAAACTCCGTTCCACTGACACGCTTGTCGACGATATCGTTAAAATTAGCAAAAAAGTTTATACGCCTCGGTAAAAATGTCTTTATTTGCGCCAACTTGTTTCACTAACTGCTGCAATGAAATATTTCTATAACTTTCATCAGCAAATATTAGGTCAAGTTTATTTTTGAGCCGCTAATTATTTGGAAATGATTCGGCATATATCTCCAATAAATTTTGAAAAGAATCAGTGGAAAAAGTTTGGTTATACTGGCCAAACTTTGCAGTATCAGCAAGACAAAGAAATTGTAGTTTGTAACAATCTTCGAATCTTACTTCCATTTCCATCAAAATATGATCTAATATATCATAGAGAAGTGCTCTGTACTGTCCTTTAATTTCTTCACTGTCGCTAATAATACTCAAACGGAAACAATCGAAATAATACGTGAAAACCAACGAAACGACCAAAACCTATACTATCTTTTAAGGCTAGTGATTTACCAAGAAATACACCTGATACTTCCACCCGCAATTCTGGCCACCGGCAAGTATAGCGTTGTCAACGCTAGCGCAACGGAGCGTCAAAGCGTAAACAAAACCCCACATGAGGTGTATACTTCGGTCCGTTTTATATTTGCAATACACTTGTCGCGTTGCCGAAAGCGGAGGGAAGCGACTCGCGCCAGAGGTTAATTTATATGCTAGATTTTTCATGGCGAATTTTACAAATAAGGAATAGAAATGAGAAAAATGAATTGAATAATAGTTATATGTTTTTTATGTTTTATTATTTATTTTTGGTGAAGTGGCACTTCACTTACTACACCTGAATAGCCACCACTGATTCAAGTATGTTAAAATTGTACTTTATAAGATAGTATAGTAAATATACTACAAGGTGAAGTTAATTTTTATTTTGTAGGTTATACTGGCTGCTCGAAGTGACTATTTTCGTGCTCTGCTTTATGGGGGATTAAAAGAGTCAAATCAGGTAAGTATCTCTTGTTAGTTTTCATATATTTAAGTGACTGGGCCAAAAAAGTCGATTTTTTTGGTGAAAATTATATAGAAAATTTTGTTCACAGTGATAAAAAAATACCGTTAAGGTTTGAGCCTTTAAAATTAATATTAAAAACGACTAACAGTTTTTTAGAACAATCTTTTTTTTTTGACAAAACTCGCAAATTGTAGTTATGAAAAATTTTACCAACACAACAATGCGTTTTTGACAAAAAATTTTAAGGGACATCTTGTCAAAGTTTACAGAAAACAATTTTTCTTCTCATTGCGTTATTCTTTAA
>JACEGR010007362.1:0-50346 GCA_014170235.1 Listronotus bonariensis
ATTGCATAATAGTTCAAGAATAATATCAAATGATCAATAAATAAAATAATGAAGCCCAAGGTGACTAACATTATAAGTATAAAGCTTCTGTAATTTGTAAAAAAATAATAAAAACAATCAATAATATTTTGTCGTGTTTAGTTTATTTTAATTATTAAGCACTACAAAAAGGTATATTATAGTAAATAAACATTGTTTTTGTGCCAGAATATTTTTGCATTATAAACAAGTAGGTTAGCAAAGGTGCATGGGCTCCTGAAAATATTCCCAGTTTATATAGAATATATTCTTAATTCACTTCTCCCGCTTGAAAAAGCAATTAAATCCAGACACTTCATAGTAAGTTCCATATAATACAAATGATTTTACAATCTGGTCACCTAAAATAAAAACATACAAATTTCAGGTTTAAATAAGCAAATGTAGGTTTTCTATAAAATAGAACAAAATATAAAAAACAACATTTAACTTATTAGGATTAACTTAGGACATTGTAGAGTACCTATAAAAATTATAATAGAAAGAGTAAAAGCCATTAAGTAAAAGAAAATATTGCTCCTGTGAAAAGATCATTGGTTTCGGTTAGGTTACGTAAGGATTTTCGAACAATGAACTAGTAAAAGCAAGAAAAGACATGAATACACAAGTTAAGGTACTTGAGAAGTACGTAAGAAACTTGGACAGTATCATATGTATAATTGTAATGATTTAAGGAAAATATTAGTATACTTTTAATGCAAATTTTATTCACAGTTGCTTTTATTCTCCCATTTTAAAAAGTGCACTCATGTTAAAATTAACTTAAATAGCAAGTTATTAATCAGTGTGGCAACAAAATTTATTGTTTAACCCAAATGTTATAAGTTATTTTTATAGGACTTACTTTGTCTGTTATCTGAACATGGTCTTAAGTTTGATCAATCATTTCATGTCTTTCTAGGGTTACCTGCCGTGTCATTTGTAGTTAGTTAGTTGTAGTAACAAATTATGCTGTTTATATGACTGGATCTTTCTACCAGTCTCTGATAAAAGCTAAAAATAACAAAAAATTGGAACCAAAACAATATAAATACCTATAGGGTTATTTGAACATACCTTTTTTGGTACCTTACTTCTTGATAAAGAACACAGTTACTAGGTAATATTCCACATCATGTTCAACATGTTGTTTACAAAGCAAAATATTATTTTAATATTGATAATAAAATAGAAATAATATAATATACTTTTTTAAACTGTAAAGTAAGGTTAAGTGGAATCACATGTTCACTATTTACTTTGGCAATTCTTTGGTGTATTGTGGGTTGTCTCTTTTGCAAATTTCACCTAGTTTCTACCGTTAGATTTACACCATTAGTGGATCAGTTTATTTTAGTTTTAACTTTAGAGTTCAAATCTTAATTGTGTAGCAAGTTTTAATATTTATGTGTTTGAATGAGATAAAAAGTATACTTGACTTTGACAAATGTGTCATATTTTAATGCAGTGTTGTCCGCCAATTTGTGAAGTTGGCTATGCACGAACGAAGAACTTTTGTTTTCATAAGAGCCTAGAGAAAATAAAGAAAAAACTAATAAAACGCAAACAAAAAGGCGCTTATGAACCCGAAACGTTAAAATTAAAATAGTATTTTATAAAGAAAAAAATTTTGTTTATCTGGCCTTTGAATCCAAGAATAATAAATAATAAAAACTATATATATATATATATATATATATATATATATATATATATATATATATATATATATATATATATATATATATATATATATATATATATATATTTTATATATATGAACATATATATACATACATATATATATATATATATATATATATATATATATATATATATATATATATATATACAGCTTGCTCAACAGAAAATAACAAGGTGTTTCCTTACCTTATGCCACTAGTAGTATAGCAAGCCTCTCCCGATATATCTAATTTAGTTAAATTTTTAAGATTACCCAAAGAGCTTATTACAGAATCGTCAGCCATATGAGGTATTAGAAGAGTCTTTAGATTGGTTAACTTGGTAATGAGGCTACTGAGAAGTTGAGGAAAGTCACGAGCCCATACGCCTTTTAGATTGAGATGTTGTAGTCGTTTTCCTTGGTCTCGTATTACCACTAAAAAATAAATAACATTGGGTTTATATAAGTTTATTTTAGGGTACCAAATAAAGATTTATTAGAAAATATGCATTTTTGTTTCGAATGAATAAGAATTAAAAAAAAGGTTCAGAATTGCGAAATGTAGCAAACAAATTTACCTAAAATTTTATCATAGTAAAACCTGGGAAATATTCCCACATCCAGGTTCTTAACGTCTTCTCTTAACAGAATCTGAAGGCATCCAAATCTTGTGCTTGCATCCAAATTTATAACACCTTAAACAAAACACTTTGTAAATTTTTTTACAGAATTAAATTGGGCCGCATTTATATTTTTTCGTATAAATGTATAAAAACAAACTAAAAAAAAACACTAAAAAAGATATGTATAATTTATTAAATAAAAACAGTTAAACTAGTAAAGCAAAAGTAAAATCACATGCCTTTTATTGAAATAATTTTTAAATAATTTTATTGTTTACATCTGTTTTTTAACAATATGTAAGAAATTTTATACTTAGGTATGTTGTACCTAAAAAAAATGTTTTTATTAACTTTGCACATTATTTAGCACTTTA
The DNA here is from genome assembly GCA_014170235.1 of Listronotus bonariensis. NCBI lineage: Eukaryota > Metazoa > Arthropoda > Insecta > Coleoptera > Curculionidae > Listronotus > Listronotus bonariensis. The sequence goes on from JACEGR010007362.1 coordinate 2,700, forward strand.
CTTTTAAATTTTTAAAAAAGATCATTTTTCACCTCAATAAATAAACACCTATGACAACACTTACCCAAAATACTATTTAATAAAGCCTGAAGAGTGTCGTAGGTGGCCGAAACCATGTATCTTTGTACTTCATCAAAATATTTGCAGTCTTCGTCACTTAAGGCATTTATGAGTTGATTTGACAGTAGTTTAAGGCAGAAAGTATGTAAAGGAAAAGGTTGTTTTTTTGGTGACATTTTTTGTAAAACAATATTAGATCATTTTAAAAAATAAATGGCTGCTTTCCTATAAAGTGATTATTTTAAATTATTATAAAAAAGCATAAAATCAATAAAAAAACAGGTTTTAAAAAGGTTTTTTGTTGTAAAATAAAATGTTGTGCGATAATTTAGTGGTAAATCAAGAATTTTGTGCAAAGGGAAATATGGCAAAACCAAGATTAGTTTGAAGTTGAACTCAGTGTTGCCAACTCTGAAAAATATTAACCCCCAAACGTAAGGTGATTTCCCCCAAAATTCCCCTAAAGAACAAAATCGTGTTTGTTTTTGTGACAAATAAATTTTAAAGAGCAAAAAAGGTCCTCCATTAATAGAAAACCCCTAAAATCACGTTATTACGTTAAAAACCCCTAAAACACAAAATTTACTTTTCTCCAAACCAAAAGTAGTCCACAATTCTTTTGTCGATTTTTTAATACAGAAAAAAACTCCAAAGACATTTTACCCCTAAAACCCATTCCACTTATTTGAACCTAAAAATTTTCACCCTAAAATCCCCTAAAAAATTTTTCACCCTAAAAAATCCCCTTTTTCAAATTCTTCCCCCTAAATTTAGGGGAAAAACCCCCAAGTTGGCATCACTGGTTGAACTTTGATGATGGATACTATGGATTATGGATAGGGCTTGCAACTAATAAATTTTTCTTTCAGATTCGTGAAAATCGTCCAAAAAACACTTTCGAGACAATTACCTACCGTCCAAAATTATATTTTTCGTATACGATACCTCAAAAGGCAGTTTTAAAATTATACCGGGTGATGCATCGCCGGACGGGACATAGGAAATCCCATGTAATTTTTAATGGGGTCAATTATTGGCTTCCCTAATTATTTTAGAGAAAAATTCTATTGAAGTTTATTGAAGAGCATGGAAATCTACGTCCATGGTAAAAACTTTAGATTTTTCGGTTAACCCGTTTGCTAGTTAGATGCTAATATATTTTTAAAAATTGTTACATTATTATCGCCTCATATTTATGAACAACAATAAAAATACCAGTTAGCGTGACACTAACGTTGTCATTTTGAAATTTAGTGCTTTATTATTATCAAAAAATCGTACAGTGAAAAGATTAAAGTTGTATTTATACAAATGAATTAAGTTAAGTTAAACTAAACTAGAGTAACAAATTTCAAGAACTTATGACATTTATAATATTTACATGCTTTAATAAGTTATTAATATTATCACAATAATTAATATGTTGGAAATATACTTAGTTTAAGAAAATGTTCAAATATTCCTCAATTGATGCTAGACAATACCAGACGTTCATAAAATTGTCTTCTTACATTGGCTAACTGGTAAATTGAAATTTTATTGCATTCTGCAGAAATAGCATTTTTAACTCATCTAGATTAGAGTAATTTTTATCCTTGTATATCAAAATGACAACGTGATGTCACGCTAACTGGTATTTTTATTGTTGTTCATAAATATGAGGCGATAATAATGTAACAATTTTTAAAAATATATTAGCATCTAACTAGCAAACGGGTTAACCGAAAAATCTAAAGTTTTCACCATGGACGTAGATTTGCATGCTCTTCAATAAACTTCAATAGAATTTTCCTCTAAAATAATTGGGGAGCCAATAATTGACCCCATTAAAAATTACATGGGATTTCCTATGTCCCGCCCGGCGATGCATCACCCGGTATAATTTTAAAACTGTCTTTTGAGGTATCGTATACGAAAAATATAATTTTGGACGGTAGGTAATTGTCTCGAAAGTGGTTTTTTGGACGATTTTCACGAATCTGAATTTTTTTATTATATTATATTTTTTCCATATGAAAATTAAGGCAATATACGTTTTTACCTCTTAAAAATAATAATGCATTACCCTAATTTATTAGATATATGGGAAAAACCTAATGCCTACGTTGAAAGTTGCTTAAATACCTACAAAATTAAAACACATTTCTTTAAAAATTAATTAAATTCTTCACTCATTACGTCTTTTAATTAGTTCAATAAATATCAACAAAAACATCAGCTGTTAGTATTGGTAATGAAAGGTAGACACGTAGCCGGCTACTAAAGTAAATTTAGATGCTAGCAAGTTAAATTTAGCTGTCAGTTAGATATGTTTTAACTTATTTATAGAAATACAATAAATGTACAGTTGGGCATAATATTGTGACGTTACAAATTTAAGTTAAAAATACTTATTTTAAAATTCCCAAAAATGTATGTTTTTAAAAGTCCCAAAATGTATACTTTTTATACTAGGTGTTCACATATTCCCACTTCCTGAAAGCGTTGGACCCACAACGCTATTAGAAATCAGACAAATTTACCTAAACCCTTTAAAAAATTTAGAAATTTTATCGAAAAACTATAGTTCTATATAGCTTACAAATATTTAAAACCCTAACATTATGTTACTTATTATATTATTATATAAGTAAAGGCAGACAATGGTACGTGGAGAAGTACGGGACAAATGGCCAATGGAACGCACCATCAAGAACATGGATAGGCAGGCAAGGTGGACGCAGAACATTTTATAAAGGACACCGTTTAACTTGGCAAGCATACCACCGCTTAGAGGACGTTCATGGATACATGGATTATTTAGCAGAAACCTACCCGGCGCCTCCACCATATGTGACGTTACAAATTTTGACCTATACATAGGGGCCACATAACGTCACTTGGACCAATGTACCATATGGAACTATCTTCTTGGGACCATAAGACCGGTGGACCATAAAACTAAATTCACATTTTTTAGGACCAACTTAACTTATTGAACTAACTTACTTTAGTACGGACATACCCCCACTAGGGGTATGCCCGTACAGGGGCTGAACTAAAACTTTAACTTTATACTTGACTTCACTTTTACTACCTACTTCTTATCTAATATCTTTCTAATTTCTTTCTCTTTAAATATTAAATTTTCCAGTGTTTGTTTTGCATTTCTACGCGACCTAGTTTGTTTAATGTTTTTATTTTATTATTATAATACTAACCTAGAAAATTGTTTAATTTGTAAACTTGTCACCTCACTGTATATCTTTATTTAGCAAATTTCCCAATGTTAAATAACCTAATTAAAATGTATACTTATTTTAAAATTTCCAAAAATGTATATTTTTAAAATTCCCAAAATGTATACTTTTTTATACTAGATGTTCACAATATCATTTTATTTTTTAGCCGGGTTTACCAGATAATTGTGGTAGGTATTGTACCTTACCCACGGAAGTGGCCAGGTACCGGCAGGGCGGTGCAGCTGCCTCCCCTAGCCCTGGGCAAAGTAAATATACCCCATATGAAAATGATATAAAACGCACTCCTTCATCCTTTAGGAAACAAATTATGTATATCACACGCCTGTTGAAATCTACTTTTCAACACTAGTGTAGTAAATAACAACGGTTACGATAAAGTTATAGCTCCACCTTTCCTTAACATTTTCTTTTTGAATTGTCTTGACAACTTAATAATTAAAAGAGATATGGCCATTTAAATGGAAGCATTTTTGGTTTGAAACTTACGGAAGAAATCGAGCATATGCGATAATTCTTTTGAGGAGTGTAGTCCGACAAAAGAAGTGACGTGTTCGCCCAGTTCGGCACCTGAAACATTTAACATTGACAGGCTGGGTTAAAGCGCCGCTTCCATATAAAGCGGTATGGATATTCGTAGTAGACTTGTCAAAAGAAACCCCTAAATGAGTTTCAAAGTGTTAGTATCATGAAGTCAATTTCATTACTGGCCCAGGGACTAATACTTCGGTGGGTATTCACGTGTATGGATCCCTTATGTCCAGAAAAAATAAATAAATATTCCCTTCTCTAACTACCTGAATAAAATCATTATTCTTAAAAAAAAACGAATAAAACACAGTTATGTGCTCACATATATTTTTTATTTCCCATGTCTTTATTTTATGTATAAATTCTGTACAAATATGTATTTATCAGCTGGCATTTATTACATCATTAATAACATTCAAAAGGGTATATTTTGGACCGAACATTCCCGAAAAATCGTCTGTATCCAATGACCATACCATGACACCTCCCAAACCAGCATCAATGACATATTTAACCTAAAAAAATATGAAACTTCAATAAGAGCATCCCGATTTTTCTATATAAATATTATTGTTGTTGGATGGTCTTTTCATTGGGTACACGCATGGAATGCAATAAGTTTTATATAGGTGAAACTTGTAGACCATTAGCTAAACGCATAAAAGAACACAGATTATACCAGAGACAACAATGAGACGAGTAACTGGTCCTAACAATTTATCCATTGTATTTATCTCTTTCTGGTTTAACGCAAGTTCCAATAAATATGTCTTCGTCTTTCATCATGGCAGGCTATCGTAGATGGAGCAATCATCGCTTTGCCCTGGTTGCCAAGTTGTCTACAATTTCTGCATGTAAACTTTAGTGTCCTTTTTGGCTCACATCTAATTAAGAGAAAGAAAATATACCATGAATCGAATATTTTTAACTTGACAACTTTGCCGCAGGCAGTCACGCCGAAATGTTATTCGATATTTGTGTTTGATATTTTTCAATGGCCGATTTGTTTGGACATTTTGTTTTACATTTTCTGTGATTTATTGTGTGTTTCGTGGTTTTTACCTTTAATTGGACTTTGAATAAAATCATTTACTCATCACTTTTATTAGTGATCACAGTGTATATATTAAATTTGTGCTTTTCAACAGATAATTTAAGGTAATATTGACATGGTTATCTGTAAGAAAAATCTTTATAAAAACCAAATAAATGACATTTTTAATTAGGTGTGTGTAATTATTGAACGAAACCCCAATATTTTATATTAATAGGAAACAAAAACAAGTACCTAACATTAAGGGCCAAAATACCACAGCTATATAATTTGAATTTGGCGGGCAAACGATAAAGTCGACTCACGCGCCTGTGCGTTTACCTTCCTTGAAGACAGACAAGGAAGGCCCAGCAGCTATCTCTCTCTCGGATAATTTATTTACATTTAGTTGCTCGTCTCATTGTTGTCTCTGATTATACATTAAAAACACAGAATTTCATAAATCAAAATCTGCCAACACGCATTTGATAACAATCATAGAATAAACTGGGATGCTTCGAGCATTTTAGCAAAGGAAACTTGTTCTAAAAACGCAAAATCAAAGAAAGTGCATATATTTTATTAAATAAAGATAATTGTGTAGCATCAATTTCAGTTAATTTAAATAACACTTGGTTGCTTTTGCTTGACACCCAAGTATCTTCAGGAAAACTAAAAATCAAATAATTCATCACCTTCTTTGTCTTACAAATAATTAATACACCAATTACTTATGTCACTCATGACACAAATGTCGAACTATTTTCAGTTTGTAGTACTAAAAAGCATAAAATTTTAATCATTTTTAACTTTAAATATTATAGTTAATTTTTGATTTTATTTTTTACCTTAATTTTAACTTGACAATGGTGGCAGACTTGCCACCGAAACGTCGTTTTTTAATTAGATTTTTGGGGGGTTTTTCTTTATTTAGTTTCAGGCGACCGGCCAGTTCATAGGGGTCAATAGGGCTGAACAGGGTCAGCTCGTATACCCCGGGACCAGGATCCATTCTTTCCAGGCGTGTACCCAACGAAAAGACCATCCAATAAATGAATCCGCCTAACCAATATAAAGCATATCTTCAATTGACAGTTTGGTTAATTTTATAAGTTCAGGTTCCGCCAACGTTGTCCAAATACTGCAATATGCAGATACTGCGTTTCACGGCACCTTGGAACTAAAATGGTCCCGAGATGCTGAGTATACTTACTTTGGTTTCCATGGTTTCTTCATTATCATAAGTCATCCATATATCGTTGCAATACGAATAAGCATTGTCGTCTTTTATAACTGTACCTTGGCAATAGTTATTAGAAACCAGTTCTTGCACCTAAAAACATTTATCACTCTAATTTTTGTAACGAGTTAAAGCAAAAAATTAAAAATGTTTTAGTTAATTACTTCATATAATAATAATAATAAGCTTTATTGTCATGAAAAATATTTAGATATCTTTGTAGACAAAGCAAAACAATAAATTATATATTTACATATACAACATAGACAGATACACACACAAATATATAATAGTAATAAATAATAGTTTAAAAAAACTAAAAAACACGCTTTTATATGCAACCGAACTAAAAATTAGAAAATAATTTTTCATTACAAAAAATATTGTCACTTCATAGTAAAAGCGTGGGGTGCATTTACTATTTTCATAACTTTTCCATCATAGATATTGGCAAATATAATAATTATAACATTTAATATATTAAGCACCCCACGCTTTTGACTATGAAGTGACAATATTTTTTTAATGAAAGATTATTTTCTAATTTTTAGTTCGGTTGCATATAAAAGCGTGTTTTTTAGTTTTTTAAACTATTATTTATTTTTCATTTTTTAGTTTCGATATATCAATTAGTTTTTAAAAATAAATGTTCTCTTGAAAGGGCAACTATGATTTTGCCTAATATCAAAAACATTCCTATTCTCACTATATTCCCCCCGTCTTTTTGCACAAAATTCTTAATATAACAGTAAATTCAGTACATACTATTGCATTAAACAGCATAAGAAAATTACCAAGCCCTTTTATTGTTGGTTCTGTGCTCCTGTATACATCAAGTTTGTAGTTCAAGGTGGGGAGTTGCTCCAACTTTCGAAACAATTGCCCAATTTGCATAAATAAGACAAATATTTTTTAAAATATTACCTTTTTAAACTAAAAGAAATTTACTGCGGAGGATGCATGTCTAAATATGAGTTTACTTTAGTTTGCTTACCTTAAGTGATATTTCAATGTCAAAGAGTGCTAATACTCCATTGTTTAATAGCTTAGTTAGCTGATTTTTCAACTTCCCAATTTCACATTAAAGGAATTTTGGATTATGTTATGACTGTGAATTTTGTGAGATGTCAGTTGGTAAGCTACAGATTTCTGTTTTTTATGACCGCCTGTTTTAAAAACAACAAGTAGAAGGGTTATTCGTTCGTTAAAAAAAAAAACAGATGAAGGTTATACGCTCCCGGAACGAATACGTTCAGCGAACGAATGAGTTCAATTTAGCAAATTGAGCCCCTGTCCCCAACCCGTCGGCAAATGTTGTCAAGTTCGATTATTCAATTGTCTAATCTGGCGCATCCACGCCAGAACGTACGATTTTCACTTTTCCGGTTTTCCTGGAAAATGCTGGAACTTAACGGGATACTGTTTGTAAATTATTGCATCTTCATCGGTCCTTGATACGTGTGCAAAGTTTCAAAGAAATCGAATAGCTGGAAGTTGGTTAAAATTAGGCTCAAAGATTCCGTTACATAGATAGACAGATGGATAGATAGTTACAACCCAAGTTAATAAAAGCGTGTTAAAGAAGAAATACCTTTTATGGAAATGTATCCTCGAAAAATTCATTTAAATTGTAATAACGCTTTTTAAGTAAAATTGTTTTAACAAATTTTTTAATTTCTTTATGTTTTTAATATTTTTTATAGAATTTGGTAAATGATTAAATATCTTTTTTGATTCATAAATTATAGATTTTTAATCATATTTGAATGTGGTATAAGTAGATCAATGCAGGAGTTATTTCTAAAATTATATAAAGAGTTTTCATTATAATTACACCAATATTTTTTATATATTAAACAAACAGTTTCCAATATAAAAATAGATGTCAGTGTCAATATCTTATGTTTAATAAATAAAGGTTTGCAAGATTCCCTAGATTTGATTTTGCAAATAGTTCTTATAGCTCTTTTTGCAAAATAAAAACTGAGCTTAACAGATTTTGACTAGAGTTTCCCCAGAAACAAATACCATATCTTATTATTGATTCAATTAATGTTAAATAACTAGTTTTCAGTAGTGGAAAATCAAGTTCAGTAGAAAGAATTCTAAGAGCATAACAACCTGAGCTAATTTTTTTACATACATTTTCAATATGTTCTGAAAAATTAAGGTTTTTATTTACATAAATACCAAGAAATTTAGTAAATGAAGGATTATTAATAATTTCATTATTTAAAGTGATATTATTAAAGGTTACACCTAAATGTCAATATATTTGTTTATTTATAACTATCTATCTGGCTGCCTATGCTTGGCGGAGATCTTTGAGCCTAATTTTTGGCCAACTTCCCAGCTATTCGATTTCTTTGAAACTTTGCACACGTGTTGAGGACCCATGACAATGCAATAATCTACCAAACAGTATCCCTTTATCTTTTTTTTAATCGCCAGGAAAAAAAATTCCATTATATTATAAAAACAACACCTGGGATGCCATCTGTTGGAAGAATTTCCAAACTTTGCTATTAAATGAAGAAGAATTTTTTACAGTGGATTACACAAAATGTTGGCAACGGTCCAAACATTGCCTGGATTATGCGCATCTGTTGGCAAAATTTGAAACTTTGCTACTTAATGAAGAAGAAATTTTTAGTGAGTTTGCAATCTTTTGCAAATTTTAAAATTGCTACCATTGTCATTTCATAGGGGGCTGGTTATTTTCTTTTTGCTGCTTAATTAAATAGTATGTTCCTATAATTTAAGGGTGTCCTGATAAGGTTGTCCTCCGGCGATATCTCGGAAACCGTTCATCGCATAGCTTTCGGAAAAAAATATTTATAGTAAAACCGGCCTCGAGAAAATGCTGGAAATTATTTTCAAGTTTCTAATTCCGCCGCTAGAGGGCGTAAAACTAACAACAAAACTAAAAACACGGATTATTTAAGAATATGCCATATTAACTTATACCGCTGATAGTTTTGTCGCAAACTATGTAAAATCAGAAAACTTTTTCTTTTAAGCGTTTTTTCCTAACCTGTCAAATATAGCAAGGTGGGGGAGCGAATGTACATTTGAAAAAATTAAATATCTTTCTTTAGGCTTGACCGATTTTAATAAACTGGGTCTTGTTTGCAAGAGCTTTTACCAGGGCTTAAGATGAAATATTGGTATAATTAATTATTTTTTTTGTTTTATTCCTGGAGACTGATTTATGTCAAAATTTTACATTTTGTCATTTTTTTCGAAAAATTTAAATGCAATGGTATTTTTATTATAAGCTCATTAAAAAGGGCATAAAAAAAAGTAAAAAAACTGGTGAAAACCGCATTTCGATATCTTAATTAATTCTCGACTTATTGCCGAAAAACTGCATTACCCATATTCTTTCCTTCTTTAAGCACGTCAACGGAGCGTTTTTGTCGAGTGTGTGCCATGACAACGAGAACAATTTGTTTTTCTACGAATAATTAAATATTATCATCCTTATAATTTGTTTATCATTAATTTAATAACAGCATTTATTATTACACGGCTCGTGGATAATAATGGCTGATTTATTATTATCTACGGGCTTAGGCTAATTAAACGAATGAAGTAAATACAGTTTATTAAAAAGTTTATTTACAAATGCTCAAATATTGTCCGTTACTTAAAATGCAAAGATTTATCCTTCGATTGATACTTAGAACAGCGCTTTCTATCTCGGCCCTTGAGATATGGTTTATCGCATTTTGTAGGCGGGCAATCATATCCTCTGTGGTAGGTCGTGTTCAAAAACCATACCGCACAACCTCCCCATAAATAAAAGTCTAGAACTGTTAGATCTGGGGATCTAGGTGGCCATGGAAAGAGGCTTCCTCTTCCAATCCAACGATTTGGATAGATATAATCTGAAACGATTTCTGACATCCAGAGAAAAAATGCGCAGGACATCCATCATGTTGGTACCACATTGTTCTTCTGATGTCTAACGGAACCTCTTCCATTAGACCTGGCAGATCATTTCTAAGGAAATTTAAGTACATTTTCTGCCGTTTAGATGACCCTGAAAAATATGCGGCCCAATAATTTTGTTCCCCCGAAATCCCGCACCAGACGTTAACGCTCCACTTGTTTTGGTTGTCAACTTCTCTCATCCAGTGAGGATTACTAGCTGACCAATAATGCATATTATGCAAGTTTACTCCTCCGGTATTTGTAAATGTTGCCTCATCGGTCCACAAAACTCTAAGCGAAAATTCGTGGTCTTCTACTAGCATATTCCTTAACCAATAACAATAGTCTAATCTCCGATCGAAGTTCGTTACCAGCAACGCTTGGTGTAACATAATATGATAAGGATGCAATTTATGATCAATTAAAATGGTGTGAACTGTAGTTTTACTTATTCCTAAATCACTTGCAATTTTTCGAACACTCAAATGTGGATCCGCTTCTACATATGCAAGAACATTTATAATTGTGTCTTCATTTCGCGCTGGTCGTTGTCTAATTGGTGCAGGAATAGGATGCACATTCCCAGTTTCTCTTAAACGGGTTGCCAAACGTCTAAACACTTTTTTATTAAAATGCCGTCTTTCGGGAAATCTGATGACATATTGTCTTGCAGCAATACAGGCATTCTGAAAATTTTCAAAATAAACGGCGAGCATATCGTATGCCTCGGCGGTAGAATAAGACATAATTTAAATTAACTTAATCCACAAGAACTAAATTCAAATTTATCAGGGCTGAAAAACAATGCACTTGTCATTTTTGAAGTTCCTGTTTTCTGTGATTTTTCGAATTTTGACATCCCGGCACTCTCGATAAAAACGCCGCGCCGCATTGCTTGTCTTAAAATAGGGAAAATTACGAGTACTTAATGCAGTTTTTCGGTAATAAGTCGAGAATTAATTAAGATATCGAAATGCGGTTTTCACCAGTTTTTTTACTTTTTTATGCCCTTTTTAATGAGCTTATAATAAAAATACCATTGCATTTAAATTTTTCGAAAAAAATGACAAAATGTAAAATTTTGACATAAATCAGTCTCCAGGAATAAAACAAAAAAATAATTAATTATACCAATATTTCATCTTAAGCCCTGGTAAAAGCTCTTGCAAACAAGACCCAGTTTATTAAAATCGGTCAAGCCTAAAGAAAGATATTTAATTTTTTTCAAATGTACATTCGCTCCCCCACCTTGCTATATTTGACAGGTTAGGAAAAAACGCTTAAAAGAAAAAAGTTTTCTGATTTTACATAGTTTGCGACAAAACTATCAGCGGTATAAGTTAATATGGCATATTCTTAAATAATCCGTGTTTTTAGTTTTGTTGTTAGTTTTACGCCCTCTAGCGGCGGAATTAGAAACTTGAAAATAATTTCCAGCATTTTCTCGAGGCCGGTTTTACTATAAATATTTTTTTCCGAAAGCTATGCGATGAACGGTTTCCGAGATATCGCCGGAGGACAACCTTATAGAAGCCATGGAAGTACCTATAAAAAAGCGATATAAATCGCCCACAGCCAGACGATGGAGCGGAAGGGGGAAGCTGCTTTTCTGTGAGTGAAGGATCATTAATGAGACGAATAGCCTCTTTGAATAGAATCAAGAATGCTCTAGGGTTATGGGGGACACCATGCCCCAGATATGGGTTCAAATATTCAAGTGGAGGTCGGACTTGGGATCAACATTATAAAGTGTATAAATTAGAAGCGGAAAAATACTTTTGGCTGCAAGAGAAATCCAAGCTTTTTGAAGCTGCCGTGGCTATAGATACGATGTGCTTATGCCAGTTAAGGTTAGCCTCAAATGTGACGCCCACAAGATTGGAAGGTGTCTTTGCTCTGTAAAACTTTGGCCGCTCATAAATAGAGGATGAAGTATTTGATGACTCTTTTCGCGAAGGAACATGATTGTGTTTTGGATGCATTAAAATGGACGAGATTTTTGGCGCCCCAATCCAATATTAAATTAAGATCCTGCAGAAAGAGATATCTGCATCGCTCTGCGTTTGTTTTCCAAGTCAGGTTTAGTGATGTGTTTAGGAACCCGGAAAACTGGAGTGAAGGGTACTTTCGTCGGCGAAACTATGAATAGAATTAATTGTGGACGAGAGAAGGTCGTTGATGTAGAGAAGAAACAATGTTGGTGCCAGAACTGAGCCCTGAGGGACTCCAGCATTTACAAGTTGAGGGTAAACGCACCTGGCGCCTAAACAGATGACTATCCGCATTATTGGAAAGAATTTGTCGACGGCATCCTGGTTTTTGTTCGGAGTACGGTAGCTAGTGACGTCACGGTCAGACCGCGGACGGAGGATACGGGGTGCCCGTGTTTGTATTTAGCCACGGCTTTTAAGTGCGCATGTTTGTCCACCCGTCCATTTGTTTACTGTGCGAGGTAGTAAAAATCTGAAAAATGCTTCTTGCCACTGCGGATCTAAATGAAGGTTATCTATGCAAGGAACACAATTGTGTTTTGGATGCATTAAAATGAACCAGATTTTTGGCGCCCCAATCAAATATAAGATTAAGGTCCTGTGGAAGAGATATTTTCATCGCTCTGCGTTTTTTTCCAAATAAGGTTTAGTGATGGGTTTAGGGATTTGAAAACTGAAGTGAAGGGTACTATCGTCAGTTAACCTATGAATGGAATTGGTGGTGGAAGAGAGAAGGTCGTTGATGTGAAGAAGAACTAAGAAACCCCAGCATTAACTTGGTAATAGCTTGAAGAGTGGCCATCTACAATAACTGATATACATTGATTAGAAAGAAAACTGGAGAGCCCAGAATGGAGTTTATTTGGAAGACGATAGAAGAAAGTCGCGTCATGTCAGACCGGTCGAAAGCTTTGGATATATCAAGAGCACCAAGGAATATTTAAAAAAAATCTGTGATTTCCAAGACACATATGGTTTCGGTTGTATTTTTGTGACCTGAGCACGCATCTGTGGTTAGTTTTTCAACAGCAACCATCGGTCTCCGCTGAAGTATTTTTTGTAGATTGGTATACAGGGTCATCCAAATTAAGTGTCTGTCATTTGTAACTTCGTTATTACTCAAAATATGAAACAGTTTAAATTAGCAAACTAGTAGCTTTTTTCACGCTCTTTAAGACTAAAGATTAGAAAAAACAATTGACAATCGGGTTGCTGAGTTATACAGCGAAATACCCCTTTTTTAAATGGAACACCCTGTATATTTTATCACCATTAGAAAGTTCTTTCAAAATCCTTTAAAAAAGTCCGTATGTAATATATCAATTTTCATAGTTTCGGAAATATGGCCATCCTCAGGAGTTTAATAGTAAACTGGATTTTTATATAAAACACCCTGTATATGGTATCATCATTAAAAAGATATTTTAAAGAGCTTTAAGAAAATACCACATTTGATGTGCCTATCTTTTTAGTTTTGGAAATATAGCCATTTAAATCTGAAAGATAGTAGATATTTTCCCAGTTTTATTTCTGACACTAAAACTTATTGCTTACAGCTTAAAGCTGTGATATAATAGAAATTTAACGTAATTTTTAGATTTGAATGGCCATATTTCCAAAACTATAAGAGATAGACATATCAAATGTGGTATTTTCTTAAAGCTCTTTTAAATATCTATTTATTGGTAATGTAATATACAGGGTGTTTTATTTAAAAAATGCCAGTGTACTATAAAATTTCTGAGGATGGCTATATTTCCGAAACCATGAAAAATTGGATATATCACATGTGGACTTTTTTCAAGGATTTTAAAAGATCTTTCTAATGGTGATAAAATATACAGAGTGTTCCATTTAAAAAAGGGTATTTTGCTGTATAACTCAGAAACCCGATTGTCAATTGTTTTTCTAATCTTCAGTCTTAAAGAGCGTGAAAAATGCTACTAGTTTTCTAATTTAAACTATTTCGTATTTCAAATAATAACGAAGTTACCAATAACGGACACTTAATTTGGATGACCCTGTATATTAAACCTCTTTTAGCTTCGCCGCAAACTATACCTCGTAGAAAGATAAGAACCCATCTTCATCAGTCCATGCCCCTCCGCAAGTAGTATTCGTAACTGGTGCTCCAATGTCATGTTTACTTTTATCTTCAAGATTGAAACATCTTCCATAGGTTGGCACACCAAGGATTAGTTTCGAAGATGGAAGTCCTGAACTAACCCAGATGTCTACTTTTTCCTTCTAAAAATTAAAAAAATCCATTGTTATTTTTTTATTCAGAATGGGTACCTTTTTTGTAAGGTTTTTTTTTTTTTTTTTCACCCTTTCGGGGTCATCCCACCCAGGTCCGACGACCGCCCCCTAGGTGGTGCACTGCAGCCTGAAGGCTTATTGTACCTTGACCCCTACTCCTTCTCATTCACACACCATTTATTCCATAACTTGGATGGTTGTGGCTCGGTCCGCTTCCCCGAGCAGAAACACCGTGTGCCGCTGCCCAAAACACCGCTGTCGCCGGACACCCATCCAAAATATGGGCGCGCATTCCATTCGATTAGAATAGGGCCGGGATAACCCATGCACTGAAGCCGCTCGGCTTATTGTGCGCCCAGCCTTTTACGTCTTGGTGATGTCCAGCTTAACGTGGGTTCCGAACCACGGTCCTTTGAGCGACAACTTAAGACCTCGTCCCCACCCAGGGGGCACTACGGAACCTACCAACTGAGTGGGGTCCGCATGTCTACGGTTGCGCAGGACACGGCAAAGTGTGTTCCGGCGCCCTGGTCCTTTGGTGGCCTTCAGCGTCGATACATTTTGCACTTTGTCCGTCTGATGTTGAGCTAACCACTAAATTTCCGACCAACTTCTAAATAAGTATTTGGCCTCAGCAGGATTCGAACCCACCTCACGTCCGTTGTGCGCTCAACGACTTAACGCCTTACACGCTAAGCCATCACCGGACTTTTGTAGAGCTAAGGGCGCAAAGTACAAGTTGCCATTATAATTTTAAACTGGGGTTTAAATTACGGATTTGTGCTTAATTGTCATTCGTACGGTCACGTTTCGAACAGTTCGAATAACAAAAAACTGAAACATAGTAACCCAGCAAGTGAGGCAAGTATTAAATATTAGCTGATTCATAATTTTGCGGAGCAAATTTTATTGACGAAAAAAAAATATTACAACCAAACACATAGTGTTAAGAGGTCTCAGTAACCAAAGAATCAAATAAAAAAGAATTCACTTAGGAACACCCCAAGCAGCAAGCTGGCGTCATTATGCCGTCATTTTTAAGTCATTTTTGGTCATAAGACGTCATCAGACCAAAATTGTGACGTCATTTTAACGTCATTTTAATGACGTGTTTTTGACGTCGTTGAAGCGACGTCTTTTCGACGTAATTTTTCGTCATACTAGCTCATAAAAATCTAATGACGCCATGTTTACAAATCCCGTCAGAAAAATTTTGTGACATTATATGATTCGTGTGAAAATCCAACCGAAATATCATATGACAAAAAATAAGACTAATAATTTTACGAAATTGAAATAGAAAAAAACTCTACCGATAGATGGCGTAATGGACAATAAACTATTACGTTTATTCAACACATTTGCTTCTTATCGCCTACACCGACGAGTCCAAAATAGTTCGAGACCGGTCTGTGGTTGCTGCAGAGACAAGAATGAGACGAGTAACTGGTCCTAACAATTTGTCCATTGTATTTATCTCTTTCTGGTTTAACGCAAGTTCCAATAAATATGTCTTTGTCTTTCATCATGGCAGGCTATCGTAGATGGAGCAATCATCGCTTTGCCCTGGTTGCCAAGTTGTTTACAATTTCTGCATGTAAACTTTAATGTCCTTTTTTGGCTCACATCTAATTAAGAGAAAGAAAATATACCATGAATCGAATATTTTTAACTTGACAACGTTGCCGCAGGCAGTCACGCCGAAATGTTAATCGATAGTTGATATTTTCAATGGCCGATTTGTTTGGAAAGTTTGTTTACATTTTCTGTGATTTATTGTGTTTCGTGGTTTTTTACACTTAATTGGACTTTGAATATTGACTTTTATTAGTAATCACAGTGTATATATTAAATTTGTACTTTTCAACAGATAATTTAAGGTAATATTGACATGGTTATCTGTAAGAAAAAATCTTTATAAAAACCAAATAAATGACATTTTTAATAAGGTGTGTGTAATTATTGAACTAAACCCCAATATTTTATATTAATAGGAAACAAAACCAAGTACCTAACATTAAGGGCAAAAATAGCACAGCTATATAATTTGAATTTGGCGGGCAAACGATAAAGTCGACTCACGCGCCATCTGCGTTTACCTGCCTTGAAGACAGACAAGGAAGGCCCAGCAGCTATCTCTCTCTCGGATAATTTATGTACATTTAGTTGCTCGTCTCATTCTTGTCTCTGGTTGGTGATCTCAATTCGCTTTGAAAGAAACATCTTCAGCTAATGTAAAAATCTGCTCCTCCAGGTTGGACAGTGTGCCGAGAGATGCGACCTTGCAGTGCAAGGAAATTGCAAGCAGTAAAATATTGTCTAATTTTAGCTTTAAAAAAGTAGATGTGTCAATTTTCCGTCATCTTAAAGACGTCATTATGACGTCATTAACTGGACGTCTTTTGTCTGTGACTTAGGGAGATCAATTTAACGTCATTTTGTCGTCATCTTATGACGTCTTTGCTGACCAAAAATGACTAAAAAGAGACGTCAATAAGACGTCAGCTTGCTGCTCAGGATATACCCTTTTTTAACTTTTTATTTAAACTTGAACATTTTCTATCTTTAAGGTTTAGAAATATATTTTTCTGTATAAAAACAAAACGGAACACCTTTCTTAAGAAAACGAGGGCTATAACTCCTGAAAATTCGTAATGTAGCAAAACGACACTTGCTGCCGCCTGAGGGAAATTCACTCTGCCAGTGTGAACTCCAAGAATGATTGTGCTGATGGAATATACAATGCAAATTTTCTCAAATATTCAGTTTATCTCCGAAACAAAATAGACACGACACTTGCTTCGGGCTATATTTATTTTTAGGTTGTATATCTTCCATTTAGGATGGATGACTACGTATAAATTGTAGTGCTGTTTTTGATGTTATATTAAATATATTTTCTATAAAATTGAGGAAGTACCGGGCATTGTTAAATATTTGAAAAGGATTTTTATATCCGCATATGAACTGTATACAATCTTCATTTATTTTTCATGGCCAATTCCTAGTTTATCTTACCAACTTCAAAAAGAACGAGGTCAGAGACAACAATGAGACGAGCAACTAAATGTAAATAAATTATCCGAGAGAGAGGCTGCCGCGGACCGCTCTGGAACCATTGTCTGTCTAATGGGCACGGTTTAGACGGCAAAAAGCGAAGATATTGCAGAAACGTAGTAGTTTATTGTCCATTACGCCATCTATCGGTATGTCAAAAAAACTATTAAATATATATAATATTTATAACACCTTTAATATTTTATACTTAACAAAATTTTACAGCTCCTAATAGTCTACTTGAATATCTTGCCTTCTCGACTAGCCATCACCAATTAATCACACAACACACTTATTAGGTAATGAATACATTTAATTATGTCTATTAAAAAACTCTTTTCTTTAAAGAAAGGAAACTAAAGCTAGAAAACCACGTAGAAAACAAATGCACAAAGCGGTCACCTTCGGTCGAAATTAACGTAGCTAATTTTACCATCATTTTATTTTTATTCGCTCCAAAATACATAATAAACATTTTGTTTGAACCTAATTTTATTTGCATGATTTTTAACAATAAAATGTTATGAAAAAGACCATTTCCTTTAAATTATGTAAAAAAACATAAAATAATGTTGTTTAGCTGCCATTATAAATAAAACAGATCAAAAAATTGCTTTAATGTTAGTTAAATACCAATGTTAATAATATGGTTTAAAAGTATGAATGATGCGTTGAAGGTTTGCCTTCAAAAATCCAATATTTATTTGCCTGCAACAAAAACGCGTGCTTTATCTTAATCTAGGATTGGTATGCCGCCATTTTTGTATGCTTGCCGGCAATTCGCCTGCATGTAAATTTATTGGCAATTAAGTGTTTATTTAGGGTTGACTTTTTAATGCGTATAAGATGTTGGCATAATATTGCCACCAATTGCCAATGCTTTACCATCAATGCCAATATGAAAAATGTACATTGCCGGCAAATAGTGTTTGCTGGGAATCTTCACATCTACTTTTCGTACAATTCTAGCTTATCTTTTTACCAACTTCAAAAGAACGAGGTTATGATTTCGCCTGTATGTTAGAAACAACGAAATACAGAAATGTGCTTGGTGTTGCCAAAATAGTTAACCCAAAAGTGATCGTAACCATATATTGTAAAACTGGGAATTAGTGTTTTAAATATCACACACACCCTGTATGATGGATATACTTACGATTGATGAAAGGGGTGCAAGAAGTCCTGTAACTGGGGAATTGGCGCTGATTAAGTCATATCCCATGAGATGAACATAATCAACATTGCTAAAAATTAATAGTTTTTTAGTAACTTGGGAAAAATTGCAACTTTCTGATCTATCACTAAACATAAAATTTATAAAACCACACTCTTCACCGATAATTTTTCTGTATTTAGCATTAAAAAAAGGGTAATTTTCTAGAAACCTGCGGTAACCCCGATTTTAACGAAATTTGGTATAAGGGGGTTTTTTGGGGCACTGATCACGAATCCGAAAGATTTTTTGGTGGAAACGTTTCGTTCTCGAGATATTCATCATCAAAGTTCAAATTTGAACCAAGCCTTTGTACACAATTCTTGATTTAAAGCTAAAGTGTCAAAAACTATTTGATTTTCACCCTTTAAAAACCCCGTTTTTCTACGTTTTTTACATAATTTTTGCATTAAATTGCGTTGCTTTTCTTGATAATGCGGCAACCATACATACACATAGGGCTTCATGGCACACTGGGATTAAAATAAGTCAAAGTATAGCTATGCAATTTAATGCAAAAATAATGTAAAATACGTAAAAAAATGAGGTTTTAAAAAGGTGAAAATAAAATATTGTGTGCCACTCTTTGCTTTAAATCAAGAATTGTGTGCAAAAAGAAGGGGGAATATTGTTAAAATAGGATTAGTTTAAATTTCAAGTCTGATGGTGAGTATCTCAAGAATGAAACGTTTCCGCCAAAAAATTCCTTTGTAGATTCGTGATCAGCGCCCCAAAACCCCTGTATACCAAATTTCTGTCAAAATCGGAGTTGCTGCAGGTTTCTAGAAAATTACCAAAAAAAAAAAAAAAAAAATTAGAAAAGCCACTTTCAGTTTTGATAGTTGTCTAAAAAGTGGGAGCAACCCCGATTTTGACCAAACTTGGTATTTAATATTAAAGTTGAAAATTGCATCATAATATATTTTCCCTTCTTTTGCACACAATTATATATGAAATTAAACTACATTTGTACAAAATATTTTATAAACACTCATTTAAATTCGTGTTTTTTTTAAATTTATTTGTCACCTTTTTTCCATTTAAATTAGAAATATTTTACTCCTTAACGCCGCAACCATGCATAAACTTATGTACTCATCTACCTAGTAGCTTTGTATAACTTTCATAATTTTGGAATTTAAAAGGTCCTCACTTAAAAATATTGCATGGATTTTTCCATGTAATTCCATTTAACAGCCTGATAACTCCGAATTTATTAATAATAATATGACAGCGATGACAGCTGTTTTTTTGTTTTGGCTTGCGTAGGGCATGTAATCTTTTATCTCTAAGAATGACATCATACCATATATCACACTATTAATATATATTTATAAATGACATTTCTAATGTTATTAAAGTAGAACATCAAATATATGCAGATGACCTGAAGCTCGAATTGAGACCACGGAAGACTGTGATATTGCAAGAAAATTTAAGTGCTGTGCAGGCATGGTGTAGGAATAATTGCCTTCTTCTTAATGCTGGAAAGTGCTCAGTTATGACTTTCACTAAAAAGATTAATGCTGCTTATTACAATTATTATATTGGTGAAACTAAATTGACCAGAGTAAGTAATACAAGAGACTTGAGGGTTGTATTAGATTCAAAATTATGTTTTGATTTGCATGTTAATAAGATTGTCTCAGAATATTTACAAATGTTGGGCTTAATTTTCAGAAATTGTCAATCTTTTAATAATATTGATGCTTTAAAAAGACTTTATTTTTCATTGGTTAGAACAAAACTTGAATATGCATCGGTAGTTTGGTCACCATATTATGATAAATATGTGAGAGCAGTGGAACGAGTCCAAAGAAAGTTTTTAAAATATTTGGTTTTAAAAGAAAAAGACATTTACCCTCAGAGGTGAATAGAATAGATGATGGCCTTCTGCGACGAAGATTCAGTATGGAAAGTTTAGAGAAAAGAAGAAATCTTCATAGCACGGTATTTTTATATTAGTTAATTAATGGGGCCATCGTCTGTCCATCTCTGTTAGATGAAATTAATTTCGCGATCCCGAGGATCGCAAGTAAGAACAGTAGATATTTTTATTTGCCATCGCCCAGTACTAATGCATTGTATATGTCACCAATTCAAAGAATGTGCTCCTTATACAATGGCATTGCATATCACTGTGATTTTTCCATGAATTATAGATTGTTTGTTCGAGTATGCATAGAACATCTTTAGGTATGAGATTTTAGTCTTAAAGTTATGTTAAGTCTCTATTTTTGCTTTAAAATTATTTTCTTTATTGTATTATTTAATTTTTTATCGTTTATATTATAGTTATATTTGTAGCCCTGTTAATGGTTGCCTGTTGGGCCTGTAATAAATAAATAAATAATAAATAAACTAGTGTTGTATACTGTTTTGCAACACTAGTGTGATATAAGGCATTTTCTATGCATGAAAATAGTGTGCTATTTGCTATTTTCACATGTCGTCGTGGAAAAAAAATGTCACAAGTGATTTTTACTTTCGACACCTGTAATGTAGTATACTGATTCCTAACAAGTGCGCAAAGTGATACTTTCTCGCACAAAAAGCAGTAGACGAACGACGCGAAGCAATCTTACTCATTTTTTTTTAATATAATAGACTATTAATAACTGACCTTGCTATTCCTGTCACATCATAATAATTATCTTCAACAGCTACAGCAACTGATAGATGAAAACCCCAAGGTTCAAATCTTGCTTTAATAGTTTTTAATAGCTCCACTAAATTGGCTTTGTCAGCACTGATTCCTCCTCTAGTTGTGGGATACTCCCAGTCCAGATCCAGACCGTCAAAGCCATAATAAGCCAAGAACTTGAGGGCGTTATCAGCGAATTGTTTTCTTGATTCCTCGGTTGAGGCTACCTGAAGGATTTTGAGGTAAAATGTTTTTTGTAATTTAAGAGGAAAAAAATCTGCGCTGAGGGGTTTAAATACGACCAAAATGTTATTCTTGGAACTATCAACTTTACTTATAGATGTAGTATAGACCCGCTCTGCTTGAACTTAGCTAAAAGGAACTAAAATATCTAATTCTTAATGTATATATTTTTTAAATCTTAAGTTCTAATTTTACTAACTTACCACTGAGTATTTTATAGATCCTTCATTCCATCCTCCAAGAGCAACAGTTGTTTTTAAGCAGGGATTTTGTTCTTTAAGTCTTGTCAGGTTGGCAAATCCACCTTAAATAGTCATTATTTATAACTCAAAATATCTGTTGCTAATTATATCTTACCCAAACCTATGTCAGCATTCTGATCAATAGAAGCAATTTGTAGATCTGGGTTCAGTCCCACAAAACTGTAGATGATGTTAGTACATAAAGAAGGGTCGATGTTGTCAGTGGTAAATTTTCCTTCTGATTCACGATATACCGCCCAACTTCCGAAGTAGCACACTATTTCCTTTTTGCATCTAAAATTTTATTTTGAAATTAAAACATAGAGTACTTTGACGTTTCGATTTATTTTTATTAAGCCATTATCAGAATATTTAAAATGAAATACGCTATGAAGAATGCATTAAAAAATTAAATATACCGGGTGTTGCATCGCCGGGCGGGACATAGGAAATCCCATGTAATTTTTAATGGGGTCAATTATTGGCTCCCCTAATTATTTTAGAGAAAAATTCTATTAAAGTTTATTGAAGAGCATGCAAATCCACGTCCATGGTAAAAACTTTAGATTTTTCGGTTAACCCGTTTGCTAGTTAGATGCTAATATATTTTTAAAAATTGTTACATTATTATCGCCTCATATTTATGAACAACAATAAAAATACCAGTTAGTACGATTTATTGATAATAATAAAGCACTAAATTTTAAAATGACAACGTTATGTCACGCTAAAAATGGTTATTGTAATGACGCAATAGCGAATGATGATGGTTTTTCGGTTCGAAACGTTGCATAAATGTAAAGTGTAATGTATCGTTGGATTTAGAAATTAAATGCTAGTTTCTTAAGTTTAAAACCAAATATTCCGCCTATTTAAAAAAACAAAGTTGATGATGGAAGCTCAAAAGACGAAACGTCGGATCTTAAATTAGGTGATATCATGTTATAGAACACAAAAGTGGCTATGGTAATGTGTTCTTTGTTTTAAAATATATCTTTAAATAAACTGAGAAAAAATAAAAACTATTTCGCAAAATTTTGATTTTTTTCCCGATATTTCCGTATACATATAACATTTTTTGCCGGCAAGGCATTGGCAAAAAGGTATCAAAAAGACATCAAAATGGGCAATTGGCCGTTATTGGGTCACGTATTGCAGAAAATGTGATGGCATCCATCATTAATAAGTTATGATGAAAAAATGCGTTTAGGATGATGGCATCCATCCATTAAAAAGGTTTTTACGGCATAAATATGCCTTTTTACATGATGGCATTACATTATTTTTTCCTAATGACAATAAAATGCATTTTTACCGTCCAGGGAACTAAAATGTGCATAAATAATGCACATGCATAATGTGTGTTTATGTACAGGGTGTCCCATATAAAATTAAATACTATAATTTTGGAAAAACCATAAGAGATACAAGGAAAAGTTAAATGCAGAAGTTGTTCAGTGAAATGTATTTTTTAGTATTTTTATTGTATCTCTTATGGTTTTTTCAAAATTATAGTATGTAATTTTATATGGGACACCCTGTACATAAACACACATTATGCATGTGCATCATTTATGCACATTTTAGTTCCCTGGACGGTAAAAATGCATTTTATTGTCATTAGGAAAAAAATAATGTAATGCCATCATCTAAAAGGCATATTTTTGCCAAAACCTTTTTAATGATGGATGCCGTCATCCTAAATGCATTTTTTCAGCATAACTTATTAATGATAGATGCCATCATCCTAAACGCATTTTTTCATCATAACTTATTAATGATGGATGCCATCGCATTTTCTGCAACACGTGCCCATTTTGATACCTTTTTGCCAATGCCTTGCCGGCAAAAAATGTTATATGGGCTGTATGTATATTGTTTTTAAATATAAAATCTAAAATCATTATATTAAAATAAACAAACCTTACCACAATCATCAGCTTTAACGGAAAACACGTAAATGAAAAATAAAAAAATAAAATACGAAAATACATTTTGTTCCAGCGCGGTTCAAACGGCAGCTATAAACCACTACACAAACTCTATATATCTGATATGAAACCGATCGCTTCTAAAATCCCACATATAATCCCTTTTATACCCCCGACATAGATAATAAAAATTTCCCAAATCTTTCCAAATAGTTTTTAATCCTTGTTCCGAAGATAAAAGCGAAGCGTAGGGATTATGTTATGATAGATTAACATTTGTATGAGATTTTTTTTTGAAAATACATTTTATTTTTAACAATGTAGAATTTAGTAATACAGTTAATAATAGTTCCATTGTTGCTACATAATTTTTAATGGTATACAGGTACTGTTAATATCACGATATTTATGGAAATTATAAAAATTTTGGATATTAACGATATACAGGGTGTCCGGGACTATGTAGACAATTTCTCGGATTTATACAGTGAGGTGCTAAAGTCCGTCGCCCCCTTCTAATTTCTGAACCGTTCGGTATATTTTCATGACACTTTAAATAATATTTTATGACCAAGGTCTACAATTTTTACCCATCAATGACAGCTCTAATTGGCAAGGTGACAGCTGGGCGCCATATTGCGAAAAAAATTAAAGCGAAAGGGGGTCTTGTGGCACATCATTTTAAAGCTCCTGACAGGTACTTTACAACCCTAGAATATAAAGTCAATACCTTTACCTACTACAAAATGGCGGTACTTTTAAAATTACCTAAATTTCTGAATTGATCTGCCATATTTCTGCAATTTTGGATCTTTTCACAGCTTTAACCTGTTTTTACAGTTTAAAAGATTTCTTAAATGAAAGTTTTCTTGCTGAAATGTTACGCTGCGCACGCGCATTTTTTCTTTTTAAAAATTGCTGTGAAGTGCGCGTTTGCAGAACGAAAAATTGCAGCAAGAAAACTTTCATGCAAAAATCTTTTAAACTGTAAAAGCCAAAGTCGGTCTATATAGGGTCGCGACATTCGGCCATATTGCTTTGACGTGTTATGACGTCACATCTCCCATTTTTCGGATATGTTGTTCAGTGCCGGAGATATACAGTTTATTGTATTAGTAGAACAACCATTTATACAACAGTTTTTAATTATTATTAAGTTGTAAATTCTTTTACTTTAAATAAAAAACATTTGGAATTGCATCTTTCAACAAATATCACTTTCAAAACAATGCAAATTGAAATCCGCAAATTCTAGACGCCACTGGATTGATCATTCAGCTTTGATTTTTACCCAGTCTTGCCAACTTTTCTCCGTGGAGTGCCCTTCCTTGCGTCCCCGACCTCAAATCGCCTAAAGTTGAGGATGTGTCGCAACCTATAAATATAGATAACCTTGGTAAAAACAGCTTAATTAAGCATTTACTTAACTTTATTCACCTGACCCAATTAGTTTTGTCCTTTACAGACCTAACCCAATAATATTTTTACTTCCTCGCAACCATGCATACACTTATGTGTATTCCTTTAAAATTTTAATTGCTGCCTTGATCTACAGTGAATTAACTTAATATGAAAAAGGCCTAAAATGAATTAAAAACATGTTTTTAAAAGGTTTTTTGATGTTAAATAAAATAGGTACTCTGTGCTAATTTAGTGTTACATTAAGATTTTGTGCAAAAAAACGGGAAATATGGTGAATATAAGGTTGGTTTAAAGTTGAACTTTGATGATAGATATCTCGAAAACAAAACGTTTACTTATAATAAATCATATTTTTGTCCAAAAATATACAACAAATCTGAACCTTAAGTTGTGATTAGATATAATTATTTTTACTTAAGCAGTTATTTGTAGTTAAAACTACTTACTTTGGGGCTTTGTTATAAAAAACAACATTTGGTAAAAGTTTGGAGAAATTATTACGATATATTATATTTACGAGAATGGATCATTTACGTTAGTTACTTACGTTAAATAATAATATTTTTGCACACTACCTGTTTTAACTAATAATATGTGGTATAACCGGTCTCTTAAATAATGTTTAACACAAAATTAACTAATAACACAACAAATCAATTCCAAATACGAATACAAATCAAAATCACAAAATGTCAAAATGGAATCCGTTCCCGCGGTTTTTGTAAGAAGAGCACTTATGTGACAAAAGTCGATAAAACAGAAATCATGCTAAGTTTTACCGGCTGTGACAGAAGGAAGGAAGCAAATTAAGATTGTCGGGCATAGAGGGAACCCTGATAGGGTGTTATAAAGAAGTATTAAAAAAAAACCGAGACAAATTAAAAATATTATTTTACTTTGAGACCAGCCTTGAATTCATGGGGTGGACAGGGGAAGGACATTCCTCTTGGAGCAAAAAATTCCCTCCCGGAGAAATTTGGTATCAATTCATAAAAATTAATGTAATCTGAAAGTATTGCTTGAGGGTCATAATTTTTTTCTTACTTCATGAGCCCCTCTGGAAATATTAAATCCCGGAGAAAAGTCTTAATCACCACTGTTTGAAACCCTGTATCTTCTTTAAAATCCACTTTTATCAGCTAATTAAGAAATCTGTGGTTTCCCTGTGTACAACCTGTATGGAAAGTTAACTTAGATATGTATTGGTAAAGAAAATAAGAGACAAAACAGAAGTAGGTACGTAACAAAATTATACATTTATTAATATTATATTAATAATAACATGGACATGGTAAACTGTTACTCATGAAAGTAAACTTTGTGAAAAATCAACACTAAATTTCGACCGGTTTTTAGCCGAAACCAATGCTAAATATTTGTCGAAATTCGTTGAAACCGCACTCACTCGGCCTCTATAAGATTATTGGTAATTTTCTAGAGACCTGCGGCAACTCCGATTTTAACGAAATTGGGTATACGGGGGTTTTGGGGCGCTGATCACGAATCTGAAAGAATTTTTCGCGAAAACGTTTCGTTCTCGAGATATTCATCATCAAAGTTCAAATTTGAACTAATCTTATTTTCACTATATTCCCCTTTCTTTTTGCACACAATTCTTGATTTAAAGCTAAAGTGTCACAAAATATTTGATTTTCACCTTTTAAAAGCCCGTTTTTCTACGTTTTTTACATTATTTTTGCATTAAATTTCGTGGTTTTTCTTAGATAATGCGGCAACCATACATACACATAGGGCTTCATGGCACACTAGGATTAAAATGATTCAAAGTATAGCTATGCAATTTAATGCAAAAATAATGTAAAATACGTAAAAAACGGGGTTTTAAAAGGTGAAAATCAAATATTGTGTGCCACTTTAGCTTTAAATCAAGAATTGTGTGCAAAAAGAAGGGTGAATATTGTAAAAATAGGATTAGTATAAATTTCAAGTCTGATGATGAATATCTCAAGAACGAAACGTTTCCGCCAAAAAATTCTTTCAGATTCGTAATTAGCGCCCCAAAAACCCCCGTATACCAAATTTCGTCAAAATCGGAGTTGCCGCAGGTTTCTAGAAAATTACCTTATTATTACTTTATTTCTTTGTCACTATTATCTTAAAAGCCATTAGGAGAGAAATTCCCTTAGCTCAAAAATTTATTTTAAAAACAACTAAAATGCAACAAATTTAAGTTACTATTCGTAAAATATATCACACATCTCAAATAATTCACTTCCACTTTCTCAATATTCCACCCGTTCAATGTCCCCAATGTCCGTAATTTATCACAATGGTTCATCAACAATATCACAGAATCGCTCGTTAAATTTCTCGCTACCGACAACCACAATTCTTCCAAATTTTTAAGACTCTTATTTTGACACAACATTCGTATATCCAGATCTGTTAACCCCACGTCGTTTGAAACTGCAAACCTTTGCAGCATATCACAATATTCGAGAAGCAGGCATCACAATGTTCTTCTTTATATTACAGTCAATGAATTCTATAACGCGAAGATTCCTAAAGCATATTTCTTCATCTATTGAATTGTAGATATAGCAGGATTTTGCTAAGAGCTTTTCCAAAGTCAAGCAGAGGTTTTTGAGGTCAATGATGACCTGCTTTACTTCAAGACTTTGCAATGTAAGGGTTTTTACTTTTAAAGTCATAGGGCGCTCAGAGAACTTGTTTACTTTTAGTTTTTTCAACTCCACTAGGTCTTCTAGCATCGAAAATACTTCATTTTCTGGGTCCTCAAGAAATAATTCTTCCAAGTGAGGACACACGGTGATAATAGCTTCCATTTGCTCTGGAGTAGTATCGCAATCACTAATAACCTTTAATTTTGACACATAGGGCTTCTTTAACTCCAGCAGTGCCCTTCCGGTGTACTCGTAGGTACGTATTTCTCTTAAATTGGGTAGCTGCATCAATATGTCCGTCAAAGTGTCGTACCCTTCATAATTCGCTATGGAGTAGGTGAGGGTGTACCGATGCTTAAAACTTGTAAGCTTTCATTGGAAAGATAGCTTAGGCCGATTGTGGAAAGAAATGCATTGTTGCTTATGTCTAGAAGTTCAAGTTTTTTGAGGTTTTTGACTTCTTTTAGGACCTTGTCGGTGGCCAGGTTCGGTATAACTAGGGATCTTATGTTTGGGCATCTTCTGATGAGTTTTCTCAGAGTTTTTTCATTTATCTAAAATAAATTTGTATAGTTCAAAAAGGTTACAATGGAATTTTTGTTATTAAATTAAAGAGTATACCCTTTAGTTATTTTTTTATGTAAAATTTTGCTTTACTAATATACAGGGTGTCCAGTAACTCAATTGACAAACTTTAAGGTATGAAAATTGGGGAAAAAACTTCATATAAACATATGTCTTAAACGTCTTGGTTTTTAAATTAGGGGTGTTAAAATTTTTTAAAAAAATATTGTTTTTTTATATTGTCGCTTATTATTACACCAATTTATATAATTTAAAAAACTTGGGAAACGCCCTTTTTGCATCAAAAGACAGTTTTTGGCATACCAAAAAAAATTAATTTTTAAAGGGTGTACGGTTCTTAAGAAAAAAATGGTACGCCACTGCATTTTTATATTTTTTTAATTCCCATGTGGTTTGGAATAATTTTGATCTTTTGATTTGATGTACGGTTTTCGCGTAAATAAATAAAAACCATGTCGGACATGACGCGCCCATGACTCCGCCTCTCACCGGCAGGGCCAACTAGATGCCAAACTAAAAGCCGTACTTAACAGCATAGTTAGAATAGATACATATTAGATTGTTATTATTTGGAAAACTCTAATTTTCTAGAAACTTGCGGCAACTCAATTTTTACGAAATTTGGTATGCCAGGATTTTTTGGGGAGCTGATCACGAATCTGAAAGATTTCTTGATGGAAACGTTTCATTCTCGAGATATCCATCATCAAAGTTAAATTTTAAACTATTTTTTTCTCTATATTCCCCTTTTTTACCATACAATTCTTGATTTAAAACTAAAGTGGCATACTATGTTTGATTTTCTCTTTGAAAACCCCGTTTTTCTACGTATTCTTCACTATTTTTGCATTAAATTGCATAGCTTTACTTTCAATCGTTTTCAATCGCAGGAGGCTATGACGTCACCGCGTATACATGATTGCTGCATTTTTAAAGTGAACCTTCGCAATTTAATTGATAAAAGGTGTAAAATTCATAGAAAAACGGGGTTTTAAAAGGTGAAAATCAAATATCTTATACCACTTTAGCTTTATATGAAGAATTGTGTGCAAGAAAGGAGGAATATAACAAAAATATGATTAGTTTAAATTTCAACTTTGTTGATAGATATCTCGAGAACAAAACGTTTCCCTAAAAAAAATAGATTCGTGATCAGTGCCCCAAAAAACCCTAAATACCAAATTTCGTTATAATTGGACTTGCCACGCAAGTTTATGTAAAATTATTTTTAATGTTTAATAGAAAAGGTAATTAAATATAGGGGTTTCCGTTGAAAACAATTAATTTTTAAGGTTTGTGTGAGCTTGACATTACCAGGGCTCTCAAAATAATTCGTCACCTTAATTGTAAAACTCCAAATTTAACAAAAGTTGCTATGCTTTTTTACCCTTATAAAATATTGCTAAAGATGGCATTACATTTTTGACGTGACAACGTCTTATTATTCGATGGAGCCGGCTGCACGCGTCAAAAAACATAACTCATACGTCGTTACCTCGCTCTGAAGCGTTCCATTTAAAGCTTGAAGTGCAAGCGAGAGCGCGAAATGAGCGAAAAAGAGACACAATCGGCCTCCGCGTTCGGCAGCGTTCGACATCTGTTTCTCTCCTACTTGAGTGAGCGGTCCACGTGAACAGCTGCTATACAATAATACATTTACATGTTTTCGTAAAGTATGAAGTACAGTGAAAAGTAAATGTGGTGTCAATTGTTTATAGCAACGATAATTGCGAACCATTCCATCAGTATTTTCTTGTGACGTTGTCACGTTCAACTATCGTCAGTAAACCGACTTTGCAGATAACCGTTTTTTTAATTAAAACTGAAGTTAAGTGGTTTTACAATTAAGGTGACAATATGTTAGTTATATGTCCCCCACTGACTTTATAAATAACCAAATTTTCAACACATAAATAAAACACATGTAAAGCAGCATTGTAAACCAGCAAGTTACCTGGGCATCCGTTAAATTCAAATACTGCACATTCACTAAATTCTCAGCAAACTTCTCGTGAAACTTCGGCGATAAACTTCTACAATCAAATTTGGAACAACTATATCTAAAAACACAAAAACTGATCCATTTTGAGTAGGAACTCAAAGGCGTAACATCAAAAATACTCAACAAAATCAAATCACATAAATTTCTCGGCAAATTTTGAAAATACACCTGGAGTTCTTTGAGTGAAACTTCACCATAGGCCTTTATGGCGTCAGAGTGAATGTCGTAGTGGCTTTTAGACACAAAACACTTAAATTTTCAACAGGTTTTTTCGGAGACATGTTGACGCAAAAAGACGAGTGGTTTACAACTAAGTTTTGACTTTTATTTTTAGACATTTTGGTGGCGTCGTGCCAGGTTTATGTTTCTGTATTATTGCTTCATGAAAACCAGCTAATTTTGCTAGGAATTCATAGGTTAAGTGATTTAGTGGGAATTTAAAAATAGTTGTATTAGTTTATGGAACGAATAAGTAAGAGCTGTTTTACACCAACGAAATTTATGGCAACTTAGTCTAAGATCCGAATAGGAAGCGAGTTCTGCACCCATATGTTTACCGGATAAAAAGGGTAATTGTCTAGAAAGTTGCGACAACTCCGATTTTGACGAAATTTGGTATACAGGGTTTTTTTTGGGACGCTAATCACGAATCTGAAAGATTTTTTTATAAACGTTTCGTTTTCAAGATATTCATCATCAAAGTTGAAATTCACACTAACCCTATTTTCACTATATTCCCCTTCTTCAGTATTTGATTTTCACCTTTAAAAACCACGTTTTTCCATGTATTTTACACCTTTTATCAAATAAATTGAAAAGGGTCTCTTTAAAGACGCTGCAACCATGCATACACTGCTACAGCGCCTTCACCATAATCTGCTGCGTTTAAAAACGATTGAAAGCGAAGCTACGCAATTTAATTTAAAAAAAGTGTAAAATACGTAGAAAATGAGGTTTTAAAAGGTGAAAATTTAATATTGTGTACCACTTGAACTTAAAATCAAGAATTGTGTGCAAAAAGAAGGGGAAATATATGTAGTGAAAATGACATTAGTTTAAATGCCAGCTTTGATGATGGATATTTAGGAAACGAAACGTTTCCGACAAAAAATTTTTAGATTCGTGATCAGCGCCCCAAAAACCCCGTATACAAATTTTGTCAAAATCGGAGTTGCCGACACTTTCATTGTGAAAGCTTTACTTTCAATCATTAACATTTATTAATGCAAATAACTGTAAAATACAGGGCGTAGCTACCGCCGTATTAACCATATCAATGATACGGGGCCCCTGGGTTACAGCGGCCACCAAACGTGTGCAAGCAAAAAAATTAGGTGCTGGAAAACTGCCGGCTAAAGTGGGAAAGTGAGGCCTTTTATTTTTGGGCCTTTAAAACTTTTTGACAGGAACGAAAAAAGCAATGCTGAAATAAGAAAAACAATGTTTTTGGGGAGTGGGGACTTTTTTTGGTCTTCAAAAAATTTTTTGGGCCCCCTAATTCTTTGTGATATGGGGCCCCTCCAAGACACGCCACTGGTAAAATGGATTGAAAAACTTGGGATTTAAAAGGTAAAGATCAAATATTCTGCGCCACTTTAGCTTTATATCAATTTTAATGTGCAAAAAGAACTAGTAAAAATAAGGTTTGTTTGATTGTCAATTTTGACGATGAATATCTCAAAAACAAACCATTCATACTAAATTCTTTAGATTTGGCATCAGCGCCCCAAAAACCCCTGTACACCAAATTTGGTCAAAATCGGAGTTGCCCCCACTTTTGAGACAATAACCATTTCTTTTGGAGTCTTTGTTTGACCTCCGGACAGTGCGGCGGACGTGCGTAGAGGACTACAAAGTTCTTCCCGGAGTGGCGAATAGAGGTGTCGTATGAACGTTTTTACCTTCGGGGATCAAGGTAAGATTCACGCTAAATTGACGGCATCTTTCTTCTGGATCTAAGCGCTGTGAGCGAAGATTTCTATAAGCTGATGGTATTCTGTTTGGTGGTAAACACGAAGTATTTCTCAAATGGCGGGAAATAGATGGGCGTGCCATGGGAACTCGTCAGTAGTGAAAGTGAAGGTTATACGTAACACCAGTGGCAGATCTTAGTTGCCAGCCGACAATTTATGCATTGCATCGATTGTTGAATTGTTTGTTTTCTTTTTTAAATTTCTGGGAGCTACGAGCTCGATTATCCAGATTTTCCGCCGACGAAGCCCTGGAAAGCATAGTCCGGAAGGGGGAGAGTGGTGGATTGGACCTGAAGGGACCAAAACCAAGCAAAAATAGAGAGAGAGATAGAACCATTTCTTTTTATACTCATAAGAAAGAAACAAATAAATTGTATATAAAAAATATATATTTAGTTAAGGCTATTTACATTCAATTAACAAATGTATTGTACTATAGTAAACAATAACTTTCAATATGACGGTACTAAACAAGTTCTTTAGTACTTGTAGGTAGATGTGTCCAAGTTTCTAGCAACCAACTGTTGGTCGATCCAATCAGTGAACATTGGTACGTTGACGTAAACGCCCGGTGTTTGAGTTCCACCACATCCAATACCCCAGCTCACAACACCAATTTGAAAATACCTAAAATAAATTATTCCTATATTAAAAAATTAGGCAAGTTGTTTTACCAAAACTGCTGTTTATAAATAAAACCTTTTCAAAAACAGAAATGTAAGAAAAAAATACACAAGGTTCAAGGTCTGACCACAAATCACCGCAACGGGTCCGCAGCGTAGCTCAGCTGTGCGTCTGGCTTGTGAAATGTACGGGGAGGCAGGGCAATTTAATATTAAATTTGCAACAATCTGCCCCACGTCCCCTATCATTATTAATTCGGGTCCAGTGCGACCCCGGTGTTGTTATACAGTGCATTTCTTGAATGTCCCCCTCTTTTATTTTTGAACGGATGAATTTAAAAAATTTGGGATATGAAATTGATGCATAAATACTATAATTTAGAGTAAAATTAACAAATAAAAATTTCAATATGGCTGATGGGCGCCATTTTGAAAAAAATCGAAAGGAGGTTCTTGTAGCACATCATTTTAAAAGATTCTGACGAGTACTTTATAACCCTAGAATATAAAGTCAGTACCTTAACAAGTACAAGATGGCGGTACTGTAAAAATTACCTAAATACCTGGTTTGGATTTAAAAAAATCTTTTTAATGGTGATATTGTTGATAATATAGAAGTTAAGACAAAAAGGACATATTTTTTTAATGCAGCACCCTGTATATTATATCACCATTAAAAATATATTTAAAGAATTATAAGAAAATACCTCTTTAAGTATATACCGGGTGTTGCTCCGTCGAGCAGGACATAGGTAATCCCATGTAAATTTTGAAGTGGTCCAATATTGGCTCCCCTAATTATTTTAGAAGAAAATATTATTAGAATTTTAAAGAGCATGAAAAGTTGTACCTAGTATACAAATTTCAGCTCTTCTTAGTCTGCCAGCTAAGAGATAAATGCTAAAATAAGTTACGAATCTCCTATCTTCTTACGCGCCTTGTATTATTAGAAGAACAAAATACTAGAAAAATTATTTAACCTCTTACTCTCAAGTTGTCAGATCAATGTCACATCATTTTTAAATAATGAACTACTTAAATCAAGAAAAAATCACCATTATAAAAACCAGGAGATAGTTATTGAAGAGTAGCGGACATGTTTGCAGCCTATTTTCCCAATAGGCCAATACCAAGTAAATCGACAATAGAACGGACAATAAAAAATGTGTAACTACAGGCACAGTAATCAATAATTGCAAATGTGAAGAAAATCGACGTGATCTTTCGCCAAACGTTTTTTTTTCTATGGGGACATTTAAAAACTAAGCTACCAATAAAAAATATGAAAATTTAGTCCAGCTAAGGAATGCTATTTCCGCTAAATGTGCCAGAATATCGATGTACCAACTAGCCAACGTAAGAAATGAGTTTTAGAATCGTTTGGGTTATTGTCTGGCAGTTAATAGAGGAATATTTGAGCATTTGATTAAATCATGATATTTTCGTCATAAATTGATTTCTAAATGTAGAAAAATTTGTTTTATTGTCTTGCGTAACTGTGTGTGCATGTGTTGAAATTAGCTGTAAACTAAAATGAAATGTGAGGATTCTTTTGAAATTCCCGTATAAAATAATTCAGTTTTGGTAATGACATTATAAATTATTGATCTAAATTGTCACTGATAAATCGATATGGTGTTTTTATTATTGATTTCTAGAGTACAGGGTGCATAATGAGATACTACGTTGCAGAAGTATTAAGCAGTTTACTCTTTACTGGTTGGTTGAAAAATGCTCAAATTTTTATTTTGGGTGGAACTTACTGTGCTCTTCAATAAATCATAATAGCATTTTTTTCTAGGATAATTAGGGGAGCCAATATTTGACTACTTCAAAATTTACATGGGATTCCCTATGTCCCGCTCGACGGAGCAACACCCGGTATACTTTATTAGTTTCGAAAATATGACCATTTAAATAATGTATTTATGTGGGTTATTTTTAAAGTATCGCCATTTAGTAGTAGGTGAAGGTATGACTTTTTACATTTTGGGGTTATATGATACTCGTCAGGAGCTTTAAAATGATGTGCCACAAGAGCCCCCTTTCTATTTAATTTTTCCCAAGATGGCGCCCAGCAGCCATCTTGAAATTTTCATCTGTCAATATCACTTTAAAGTAAAGTATTTATGCACCAGTTTCACATCCCAAAGTTTTAAGTTTTTAAATTGATTCCTTCCAAAAATAAGAGGAGGAAGGACATTAAAGAAATCCCTGTATAAAGGCACTTAGAAAACTTACCTTCCATTTTTACTACCATCAGTACTTGGTATGGGACATACCAATGGGCTTCCACCATCACCCTTACAAGTATCCTTGTTTTTCTCACCTCCAGCGCACATAAAACTGTCGTGTAGAATATAGAAGGGTCCAAGTCTGGTTTTTCGTAAGGCCTGTTGACAGTCAGCCTTGGGGACTACAGGGAGGTCAATTTTTTCAAGATGGATGAATGTCTGCCCTTTTTGAAGGCATCTTTGCCCCAGCCACTGGCAGTACATTGGATGTTATCTAAAAAGATTAAAATAATTAGAGTCATTTTTTTACTTTTTCGATATTTACGATATACAGCGGTGTTCACAGTAATTCTGGTGTCAACTGATCAAACGGTCAAGTTACCTTTGATTTCGTCATTATTTCATTTAGTTCTTGTGTCACTAGTTTTAAAATTTGACAGTTTGCAATTAAATTTAATAAAAATTATTGAAAAATAATAGTAATAATAAATTTGGATGACTAAGAAATTAAAAAGGTATTTATACTGTTTTAGTATTATTTCTACAAAAAGTAAGTACATACAATTTTCTAAAATTAAACAATAAATGCATAGTTATAAAGAGGATAATTGCCTCTAAAGCGGCCCACAGACGATCAAGAATATTGCGCAAAATTTCATAAAATTTGTTGTTTATATAAAGAGCTTGTACAATATATCGTGTCAATCAAAAAAGTTTGTGCAATATAGTGATTTATTGTGCCATGTGTGGGTAATATTGCACAATTATTTCAGTTTTCAAATACGAAAGAGTATTTGTTTTACACAAATATGGGTTTACAAGCAATACAGAAAGAAATAAAGGTTTTTTCTTATTTTCAAACATGTTTTAAGCAGCTACTTTTTTCTTATCCATGTTTTAACTGGTAGTTACAAAACAAAACAAGGTATTGTGCAATATATTAAATATAGTCATTGCGCGAATATATTGCACTGTTTGGGGACGACTAGCAATATTACTGTACAATATTTTGCCCAATAATATTGATCGTCTGTGGGCCCCTTTAAATAATAAGGAGGCTATGATTTTTAGTTGCAATATAATGGCTGTGCTTATGTCTCTTAAATTTAAACACAAGCCTTCTAGGAGAAAGATTGAAGGCTCTGCTTTCCGCATTACCAGGGAAACATGCATATCCGAGAGATATCCTACATTTTCGTGGACATCCTGTATAACGTTATACTTACCAATTTCTAGTCCTTGTGGTGGTAAGCAGATTATTCCAACGTTGTCCAACATAAGAACTTCATTCACGAGAAAAACAAGGGCTATATCGTTCTTTAACGATCTTTCCTGTAAAATTTATACTTTTAGTATTATTTAGTAAAAAGTTTGCCAGTAAAAATTATTTTTAGCAACTATAATTATTATAACGTTGCCAAATTTATGTTTTTCCCCAAGTTACGGAAATGGTACACAATCTGGCAACACAATCTCAAAGGACCCCGCTCAATCCTTATGGAAAGTGGCTTTCGGTTATTTTCTAAAAAATTTGATATGTTATAGATCTCAACTTCCTGATTAAATGTTTGTATGGAGCACAATGCCTGATCGCTTCTACTTTTAGAGTTATAGAACCTCAAAGTTGGATATTTGCTAAGCAAACTTAAAAAAATCATTTGGCAACATTGGTATTTAGATGGCCAGTTCTTCAGAAATTTTTATTTTGGACTTACAGCATAGTGCTGATGAATAAGGACTTCTTGGACATCTACATCTTGATGTGGAACGCGTTCATTTGTAGTTTTTGTATCCCATTCGCCAGCTCTGATTAAAATTCTCCTAGGATCAATTTCAATTACACAATGAGCTGCAGTCAAGACGACCTAAAAATTTAAATATTGCTTTAAAGTTATTTGAAAAAAAAATATCAATTAGCCTCCACAATCTACTGATTTTGCATCAGCAGACTATATATAATTTTTTAAAAGGGTTGTTTTTTTTTTTTAAGTGGCTAAAACACTTAGCTTGTAAGACCAGAATCATATTTTAAAAAAATACCTGAGGATGTATTAAAGATCCGCCACATCTATAGGAATGTTTATCTGGAGTACCGGCGTTTTTGAGAAGAACTATTACTGTCCATGGTAATTCCCCTAAAAGAGTTTCTTCAGACCTTGAAGTTATTCTCGCAGCAACACCATTTGGGTTTTTGTATCCACAACCTAAAAAAAGAATTTTTGCCAGTGCGTTGAAAGGACACGGTCTGACACATGGACAAAGCTAGACCGATGTGTCATCCTCTCTAGAATGTTTACATGCAGGCATTTTTTGTCCTATCTCTACCTGCTAGAGTTCAACACACTGAAACTTAATTGAAAGCATGGAGTTCGCACGACGTGTACATAAGAAAACTGTTATGGCAGGACCAATAAGAAAAAAATCACAAAAAGTTTAAAGCAAATAAATCGGCATGCTTGTCTTCGCGGCCGCCTTTGCTATATTTCTTTTATGATATGCCGGTTAATGCAGCTGGTCATCGCACTATGGGATAGAAATTAATTTTTTGGTCAAAATTCTGAAACTTACCAATCTAACTTAAAATGAGGTGCTTTTACTGAAAAAATATTATAAATTATTACAAATGCTTTTGGAAACCTAAAAC
Source organism: Listronotus bonariensis (assembly GCA_014170235.1). Lineage (NCBI taxonomy): Eukaryota > Metazoa > Arthropoda > Insecta > Coleoptera > Curculionidae > Listronotus > Listronotus bonariensis. The sequence goes on from JACEGR010007362.1 coordinate 40,447, forward strand.
TTATTATATGTTATTAAAAATTTACACCCCCTTAACATTATTATTTTTTATTGTACAAAAATAAACTAAAATGTCAGCTTGTTTGGTTAATTCGGTAGTATTCTAATCAGTAATCCGATGGTTATTATCTCATATGATATACAGGGTACGACAATAGGTATGATTTTTTTAAATGGAATACCCTGAATATTATATCACCACCAAAAAATCTTTTAAAATGCTTTAAAAAATACTACATTTGATGTGTCTATCTCAATTAGTTTCTGAAATATGACCATCCAAATCTGAAAAATAATTTTAAATTATTCTTAGAAGCGTAATAGAGATACATCTTCCCAACTTTCTTTATTTTTTAACGTATAAAATAAATAAAAACACTGTTTTGTTGGGTAGATTCTGTAGAATCCATATCTTTCATCAGAATGCTTTTATCTTTAGGGATATACAGTGTAGGACAAAACATATTAAATTTTAAAATGGAAAACCTTGTAAATTATAAAAATCTTGTATCTGTCCTTACACTCAGAAGTAGCAAAAAGTAGGAAGGCAATTGTAAGTACAAAACTGATAAAGAAAAGGTAAAAAAATCTTTGACAAAAGTAGCGAGACTTCGCGAGACTGCATCGGAAACACAACAATAGCTCTTATTATTTAAACTCTTTTACTTTTTTAGTAAACAAGGCTAATAATAAACTAAGTAGATTAAATGTTGTATATTTATGTTTACTTAAAATACATTTTCAAGTTTCTTATTACCCCAATAGAAGTCGTCATATCCTTTTATAATTTTGCGTACATGTAGTTTGAGTATCTACTTTGAAATACACAGCATGAGCCATTAAAATTTCAAAGTTGCTTTTTGGCCAAAATAATGGATTTCTATCCCATAGTGTATCGGCGCGTCGCTGTAAAGGATAGTGGCGCCTTTGTATAAAATGAGTCCGATTGCAGGCGGCCTTTTTTATGTTTTTTGTATTATTTTCAAAGGGTACCGAATTTGCGCTTTTAAAATGTTCGTTCTATGCCCATACACAAATTAGTCATAAAAACTTTTGCTTACCTTTAATAATCTCATTTTTACTTGGTATATCTTTCATGGGGTTCTCACAGCAAATTTCAAAATAGTTTGGGCAGTGTTTTTTCCGAAAGATCTAAAAAATAAAAATAGCAAAAGAGTGAACCTAATAAAGATTTTACTTTAATTTGAGGCATATAAATTGACATAAAAAAGCTTGTAGGTTTTGATTGGCTCAGCTTTTTGGCTAGTTTTGTATTGCAAAACACTATATGCACAATGGGTGCTGTATTTTCTAACATTGAAACAAAAACACTTTCAAATGCAACTTTCTATTTATAGAAGGAACACACACACGGTCCAACTGGACAGGCCCCGAACTTCCCACTTTGTTCGTTCTTTTATCCCTAGAGTTTCTAGATTATGGAACCTGTTGCCCGCGGAGGTCTTTTCTCCCCCCCAAATCTCCAAGTATTTAAGTCCCGTGTCAACAAACTCACTCTTACCTCGCTTAAAACACCCACGGTACGTTAGTATTTAGGCTTTTAGCCTTCGTGGTTTGTCCAAAGATAAAATAAAGAAATTGTTAATACAGTTTCGGACCATGCACCAACTTTATGAGGAATAAAATTTTCTGACAAATTGCAAATAAAAAGTTTTCCATTTGTTGCACACTTAATGGACCACACTGTATAGAACTACTACTTCGGTTTCCTGTATATTCCTACCTTATATCTAATAATCCTTCTCCAAAAATTGCAGCATTTTCATCATCAGCACAGAAATAAGCAGGAATGCATTGGCATTCCTTATTATTCTTAACGTCATTACCAAGTGACTTTCCACTCTTTAGATTTTTGGGAAACACTGCCACAGAAAACACAAGATCCATCACAACACTAAAGAAAAACAAAGCACTTTTTACATCACACATTTTTAAAGAAATTAAATAAAAACTTTTTAAGCACTTCTATATGAAGGTTGTCTTAAACTGATTCAAAAATATTTCGTACCGAAAATTTTGAGAAAAAAAAGAGTTCATAAGTTGATATCTGATAAAATAATATATATAGGTAGATAGGTTTTTATATTATTTGTAGATAACGCACTGTTTAGATGTCCTATCTGCTTAACACTCTTGATATACCTGAGAAATATAAGAAGTATCCTTATAGGTCTAATAATAACATTTATTTTATAAATGGTCTTAATTATGGGTTCTTGGTAGTAATCAGGGTCTTGTACCTACCTAGATCCCTTATTTTATTATTTTAATTATAAAATTTCATCGTACATATATTTTGAGGTATAGAAATACAGGGTGGCCCACGATATTCGACACGGTCTATAGCTGGATAACCATGTGGTTTTTTAAAAAAGTAAATACTGGAACATATACAGGTCGGATAACACCACAGTATAAAATTATTTTACTCTATACAGGGTGTCTCAAAAAGTGTGACGTATCAAAGTTATATATTTTCTTTAATGAAACACCCTATATTTCATGACGGTTCTAGATTCTACTTTAAAAAATAACCCAAGTTTATTTATAGTACTAAGTGTAAATTTTATTCGTTTTTGTGATATTTGATTTTTTTTAAAATGCAGAGGTAAAATTAAATTAATTTTACTTTAACACTTTAAACTTTGTAAAATGTGTAACAAGATTAGAAAAAGTCTGCCATATCAAACGTAGGTCAAATCAAGATCAAATATTGTACATGGTGATCAATAAATAATTTCAATTTTTCAGAAAATCAAATAGCCATATCTCTCTTATTTTAAATGGAACACTCTGTATTTTTTTACGTCACAATATGACAAATAAAATATTTTTTCAAATGGTGTATAGGTTGCCTATACCTATCTTTTTGTGCTTTTTAGTAAAATCTGTTTCTACAAATTTTTAGTCCAAATGTTTATTTAAATTAAAGTTGGCTGTGACATAGCAGCCATTAATATTTTTCTTAAGAAAATAACAACGACCATTTATTGATTACTAGTGTTATAGTCAGTTTAAAAGAAATTTCAATGATTTTAAATAAAAACCCTCCTTCTACTACAACAAGATGATATAATACTGGTAGGATGTGAAAAAATGGTTTACTTTAGTTCTAGAGTTAATCCTGAAAAATATTCCAGGAGAAACCATCTGATAACCTTAATAGTTGCTTTAAAAAATTTGACACAGTTATTATGGATAATGGAAGAAACGAGTTATAGGTCACAGAATGTCGTCATAACTGACCAGAGGCGTTATTAGGATTGTTTAAAAACACAAGTTTTATCATTACCACATTCAGCTGAAATAAGTGTTATTGAAAGTAGCATTATAAGCAACTAATTAATTTTTTTCTGTGAATTTTAAAAAGAGTGGCAGATAATACAAAATCTTTTAATTTTGTGCTTTTTTCCAATAAATTTACATTTTGCAATAACGGCTTAGTAAATAGGCATAGCTATATCATAGCCTACTTACATTTAAATAGACATTTGGAATAAAAATATGTTAAAACGGAATTTACTTAAAAAGTATAAAAGATAGGTATAGGCAACCTATACACCATTTGAAAGAGCATTTGGTTTGTCATCATATGGTGTAAAAATACAGGGTGTTCCATTTAAAATAAGAGAGATATTGCAATTTGACTTTCTAAAAATTGAAATTATATTTTGATCACCCTGTATAATCTATGATCTCGATATGACCTACGTATGATAAGGCAGACTTTTCCTAACCTTGTAACAAATGTTAAAGTTTAAGGAGTTTATATTGTTAAAATAAAATTAATTTATTTGCATCTCCTGCATTTTGAAAAAAAATAAATATCACAAAAACGAATAAAATTAGACACTTGGTACTATTAACAAACTTAAATTATTTTTTTATGTAGAATCTAAAACCGTCATAAAATATAGGGTGTTCCATTTAAAAAAATATAACTTTGGTACGTCACACTTTTTTGAGACATCATGTATAGAGTAAAATAATTTTATACTGTGGCCTTATCCGACCTGTATATGTTCCAGTATTTACTTTTTTAAAAACCCCATGGTTATCCAGCTACAGACCGTGTCGAATATGGTGGGCCACCCTGTAGTATTTATATAAAACATTAAAACAAAAAGAGTGTTCTATATGTTTTGAGTAATATCTTCATCGCTGCATACCAAACAATCTTCTCTAAAATAAACAACAATAGAACATCGTATCTACTCTACTGAATAATGCAAGTCTGACCCATGTTTATGAAAAATACAACAAATATTCGGTCTCGTTTTCCTTGCGGGCCCTCATAACATACGAGCCCTGAGGCGCATGACTCGAATCACGGTTCCCGAAGAAGAAACGTGTTTGTCGGAAAATTTGGTTAGTCCATTTTCATCGTTTCCACGAAAAGCAGTGGACATCGTTTTGCCGAAAGTCTGAAACACGCGGTATTAGGCCGAAATAATCAGTATTTTGGTTAGATATTACGTTGGTTTTTGTTTGAATTTGGTGTAGCCTATAAGTTGATCCGGTGGCTGGATATACTAGGTCTTATAGACGGTTAGAAGTGCTCAAAATCGTAATTTGTTATATATTTTTTTAATATTATATAGGTATTATGTGTAAAAGCCAATATTTCCCCATGATTACCGTAATACAATTTTAAGTAAGTATATTTATAGAAGGAACAGTTTAAAAATGTAAATTCGGTGCTCTTTGATAAGAAAAAAATCACAAAAAGTTTAAAACAAATAAATCGGCATTCTTGTCTTCGCGGCCGCCTTTGCTATATTTCTTTTATGATATACCGGTTGATGCAGGTGGTCATCGCACTATGGGATAGAAATTCATTTTTTGGTCAAAATTCTGAAACTTACCAATCTAACTTAAAATGAGGTGCTTTTTACTGGAAAAATATTATAAATTATTACAAATGCTCTTTGGAAACCTAAAACTTATTATATGTTATTATAAATTTACACCCCATTTAACATTATTATTTTTTATTGTACAAAATAAACTAAAATGTCAGCTTGTTTGGTTAATTCGGTAGTATTCTAATCAGTAATCCGATGATTATTATCATATATGATATACAGGGTACGACAATAGGTATGATTTTTTTAAATGAAATACCCTGAATATTATATCACCACCAAAAAAATCTTTTAAAATTCTTTAGAAAAATACTACATTTGATGTGTCTATCTCAATTAGTTTCGAAATATGACCATCCAAATCTGAAAAATAATTTTAAATTATTCTTAGAAGCGTAATAGAGATACATCTTCCCAACTTTATTTTTATTTTTTAACGTATAAAATAAATAATAACACTTTTTTGTTGGGTAGATTCTGTAGAATCCATATCTTTCATCAGAATGCTTTTATCTTTTAGGATATACAGTGTAGGACAAAACATATTAAATTTTAAATTGGAGAACCTTGTAAATTATAAAAACATCTTGTATCTGTCCTTACCCTCAGAAGTAGCAAAAAGTAGGAAGGCAATTTTATTGTAAGTACAAAAACTGATAAAGAAAAAGGTAAAAAAATCTTTGACAAAAGTAGCGAGACTTCGCGAGACTGCATCGGAAACACAACAATAGCTCTTATTATTTAAACTCTTTTACTTTTTTTAGTAAACAAGGGTAATAATAAACAAGGAGATTAAATGTGGTATATTTATGTTTACTTAAAATACATTTTCAAGTTATTTATAACCCCAATAGAAGTCGTCATATCCTTTTATAATTTTGCGTACATGTAGTTTGGAGTATCTACTTTGAAATACACAGCATGAGCCATTAAAATTTCAAAGTTGCTTTTTGGCCAAAATAATGGATTTCTATCCCATAGTGTATCAGCGCGTCGCTGTAAAGGATAGCGGCGCCTTTGTATAAAATATTCCGATTGAGGGCGGCCTTTTTTATGTTTTTTGTATTATTTTCAAAGGGTACCGAATTTGCGGTTTCAAAATGTTCTTACTATAAGTGCCCTAATATTTACCATGGCCACTTTTTTTTCTTGTCAATAAAATATATGTGCAGCTTTTTATTTAAAGCATATTTTAAAAAAATCTTACCCATTATTTAATTGGTCATAAGTAGTAAAAAAGAATCCAATTTAATCTAAGAACAAGTTTTAGTACTAACCAGAACTAACCAATTATTTATATTTTTTAATACTCCCCAAAATTAGGTTGTTAATGTATTATTATTATAAAAAAAAACAGACAATAAAAATAATTTACAAAAAAGGTTTAAAAATTAAAAATAAATAATATGACACTCATGGACAAAAAACCGGAAAACAAAATTTTGTTTAAATTTAATCTTAAAAACTTTTTGGTTTTTAGGAAATTTTAATGATTTTTTGGTCCAGTTATAGCTTCTGCTATCAAGATTATTATTTATTATGGGATTGCAAAAAGTGGTTTAGGATTAGGTGTTATACAGGGACAGCCAAATATTGCATTTTGACCCAAATTTTTGAACACCCTGTGGAATACTTTAACGTCCGAAAGTTTTTACCAGTGTTTTGGATTTTAAAGCCCCATCCTTCTTTAACATTTACGTTTTTATTCATATTAGTATCTCTATCTTAAAAGAAAATACAAATTTTTAATGAAATCAAAGCAATTTAATTATGGTTAGTCGAAATACAGGGTGATTCAAAAATCGATCACGAAACTTAAAGGGGTGATTCTACTTGACAAAATAAGGGATAGAGCTTCATATAGTTTTTTTCAAAATGTCATTCGTTTTCGAGTTATAAGCCGTCAAAGTTCAATTTTTATTTTGGTTTTTTCGCCATATTGCATTTATTTTTTAACCAATCCAGTTGATATTTGGCACACAAATTGAGCTTTGCAGATTCTAAAATTTTAAGACAAAAATACTTTTTTAAATACCGTCAGAGGGCACTTTATCTAAAACTTAAAATTTATTTACATTTTACATCATAACTTTTTATTTTGACAGATATCGCAAAGCTGGAGCGCCATTTTATAGACAATCAAAAACTTGAAAAATAAGGTACTTTTAATTAAAGTCAATAAACGTTACCGTTTAGGCACCAATGGACATCAAAGTTTTCATCAGTTTCAAACAAATTACCTATATACATACAGGGTGTCCAGTAACTTAACCGTCAAACTTCACGGGGCGATTCTACAACAGAAAATAAGAAAAAAACTTCATATTAAAAATAAAAAAAAACTTTTCTTTAAATTTTTAACATCTCGTAGTTTAAAAACTAAGACGTTTAGGACATATGTTTATATGAAGTTTTTTCTTGATTTTTTGTTGTAGAATCGTTTAGTTAAGTTTGTCGGTTGAGTTACTAGACACCCTGTATGTATGTAGGTAATTTGATTGAAATTGATGAAAACTTTGATGTCTATTGGTGCCTAAACGGTGAGGTTTATCGACTTTAATAAAAAGTACCGTATTTTTTAATTTTTGATTGTCTATAAAATGGCGCCTCTAGCTTTGATATCTGTCAAAATAAAAAGTTATGATGTAAATAAATTTTAAGTTTAGGTAAAGTGCCCTCTGGCGGTATTTAAAAAAAGTACTTTTATCTTAAAATTTTAGAATCTGCAAAGCTCGATTTGTGTGCCAAATATCAACTGGATTGGTTAAAAATGAATGCAATATGGCGAAAAAACGAAAATTAAAATTGAACTTTGACGGCTTGTAACTCAAAAACGAATGACATTTAAAAAAATATATATATGAAGCTCTAGCCTTATTTTGTCCAGTAGAATCACTCCCTTAAGTTTCGTGATCGATTTTTAAATCACCCTGTAGATGTATGCTATATTGCGAACATATTGCGAAAACTTAAAATTTGGATGGTCATATTTCCAAAACTAATAAAGATAACTATGACAAATGCAGTATTTTTTTAAAGGTCTTAAAAATGCTTTTTACTGGTGATATAATATCCAGGGTGTTTTTTTTTTGAAATTTTCCTTTTTTGTATATCCTAAGAGATAGGGAATTTCAACACCAAGCAGGTAGTGACTAAAATTTAATTGCAATTTTTGACAGCACACCCAACAGTCTGTTTTTATCTTACAGGTATATTCGACACAAAATAAATACTCTTTTTGGATATATGTAACATTTTATATAAGAATTAATATACAATATTTTATTTGTTTGCTACCCCAAATGTTGGATTTAAACACTAAGTAGATTATCATAAAATTATGGTCTTGAGTTTAATTAACGAATTAAACATATCGAATTATGTTACCAGTGGCCCATTCGTGATCTCTACCATGACGCAAATTACTCTGTCGAAGCCGTCCCTACCTTATGTATGGCGCCGGTGACGAAATTTCATGTTACATAGTTTGACCCTTCGATTTCTCAGGTACAAACAATTCGCCGTCTGAAAGTTCGCCCGCAGCAAGGAACTCACTTTTTGGGAGATTCAGACATGGTATTCCCTGCTCGCACTCCGCTACATTGTTCTATAAATGGTTCTGCGTGAAATGTTTTCATTCTGGAATATTCGACAGATTTCAGCTTTGGGTATCCGCCCAACTAACTTGTAGATACTTTTTCTTATTTCTAATTTATACGACATCTTAAAGCGAAAACTTCAAAATAAATAAATCACAACTGACAGTAAATAAAGCGTAAATAAACTTTTGTTTTCAAAGGCAACTTGATATTATTTTGTTTTTGTTAAAATTTAAGACAAAATCAGTTGTGTGCCAAAACTTTTAGGACATACGTTATTTGTTTAAAAAATGTCCAATAAAAACTAATTTATTTTATTTTCAAACACCGGGAAAAAAGCTTAACATTTTCCAGCTATTTCGCCACAGTTCCAAAGCTAAAATATAACCTTTTATATCTGTGGGACAAAACTTTGAACATGCAAACATAATTAGGGTTCTACACTGAACGGCTCTAAAAATAGGGCACACAAGCCGAAGTTTAGTTTAAAATGAAATTCGTGTAAGAACACCAATTTAAAATTAAACTACAGTTAAATGCTGTTGGAAGTTAAGGGGTTTTGCATATGGAACTGGAACCAGGAGCGAACTGGTTTAGAATTGTTTTAAAGCGCATGTCTAGTTATTTATTAGTTCGGAATTTTTATTTACCGCGAACGATTTTCTATATACAGCTGAGGATGTATTCTAACCTAGCCTTTTGGTTAGGATTTTTCATGGTTAAATTGGATACTACACAAACATTTTTATTTAATTTAAAAACAAAAAAGGTATATTGCTCCTATCAGTGTCGAAAGCCACTCGAGGTCTCTCGGCGGGAAGACGAGGGACTCCCTGCCTCCTCTCGTTTTTAACATAAGTATGTGTATTTAACTAAAGATACAATTCAAACAACTAGAAAATGGTAAAATCTTGTAATATTGTCTTTATTTTTTAATTAAATCTTTATTTATTTTATTGCATACATACATTCTAGCATTGGAATACAATTAAAAATCCTTTGCTTATATACGCTCAGAATCACAATATAAAAAAGGTATATTAACCCGCATAAATGTGGCAGAACAAATAAACTGTCGACCATGTCGACAATGCGCATGAAATTCCGAACTGAACTTTTAGTTCCAACAAAAATCCCAGGACTGCTAATCAGGTTACGAACCGGTAACGAACTGATTCCATTGTAACCCGCGAACACAGAACTGTTACTAAAAATTCAGGGATTCTACTAACCGCGAACGCTGCTTTTTTCCTATTAAGGGAACGAGATGGGTATAAATAAATTAGGATATTTAAAATATGTCCGGGAAAACATATGTTTAATTAGGAGAGTTTTAGGGCCATTTAGGTTGTGTTGATTAATTATTTAATAGTTTAAGGGCGCGTTGACTAACCTGTAGGGTGAAAAGTTATAATT